>JAZHYW010005376.1:0-114104 GCA_037355805.1 Ixodes ricinus
GACAGGAGATGGAAGGGCCAGTATGCCTTGAAATGGTGGTTTATTTTTGGCATTGAGGGTTCGGTTCTGGGTCAAATAAGTTGACGTTTTGACAACACTCAAAGCTAAAAAACAGAAAACTAAGAAAAAAAAAGAAAAAAGGGATTCTAAGGTTTAGAGAGAAAGGCTTAGAACAATCCGAAGAAACAGCTTACTGGAAGGAACATATTTGCCGGGTTTTTTTTTCAATAAAGTAAATATTTTCTATCTAGGCTAAGATTTCTCATAGTTTCCACGGCAAATAATGGCGTAACAAATCAGAATAGATCGGTTACGTGAATAAGTAATACAAGTTTTAGGGGTGTGCGGATGCAAGTCGAACAGGGTTGTAGCTCTCAAGTTTGAGCAGCGCCTCTGGCCAGCAGAAACTAATATTAGTTTTCGATCGAGTGTCGGTTGTGCGTCATTACGCTCTCTCACATTGCTCAAGGGCGCCAAGGTGGCACAATTTTACTAATCAAACTACATTGAAAAAAATTCCTACAAGAAAAGCATTCTTATTGTTTTGATGAGACACTAAAAGCACGAGCTGCACTTTGCTTTGGTTTATTAAAAAAAAAACAAGTTATTTTATACGCGTTATTGTAGAGAAATGCTGACAAACGCTTGTAAACGACTGTGACTTCTGTATAATCAAACACTGCGGAGTCACCTTATTTGCAATACAAGCATTACGCTGGCTACTTCTGGCCGAGAGCAACAGGCCTATACTGCAAGATCATCCCTATAGTTTCAATATAACTAAAAGAGACGACGTGTCGTTGGTGCCAGGCATTTCATCGAACGCCGTTTACTCGAACGCCATTTCATCTAATAACTGAACGTCTCATCGAACGCCGATTCATTGAACGCATTTTAATCGAATCGCTTGACGCCGTTTAAAAGAATTTCACTTCACCGAATGTTGGAGCACTGCAGGCTCTTTTTTTTAGATATTTTCCTTTTGTTTTTAAGTTGTTTAAAATCAGATTACTGAGTCATGAAAAAGAACTACACAACAAAACTAGAGTGGGTATGCGACTTACGGCTATTTTCTGGTAAACGGCTGTCCACCACCACGCACTTTGTATTTGTCTGTTTGCTTGTGCTTTAATTATATCCTAGGAGATTAGCTTCCTTCCTAAAAACACAGGTCGAAAAGCCGGCAGGTCCTCCGTTAGGTGTCGTCCCAATCCGGCTGAAGCCTCAATTCGGCTATTGCCTCAATTCGGCTAGAAGTTTCAATTCGGCTGCACGTTCCAGTTCGGCTAGATCCTCGATTCGGCTAGAAGCTTCAATTCGGCTAGAAGTTTCAATTTGGCTGGACGCTCCAGTTCGGCTAGAAGCTTCAATTCGGCTAGACGCTTCAGTTTGGCTAAATCTTCAGTTCGGCTACAAGTTTCAATTCGGCTGCATGCTTCAGTTCGGCTAGATCCTTGTTTCAATTCGGCTTGACGTTCCAATTGAGGCAATAGCCGAATTGAGGCTTCAGCCGGATTGGGACGTAACCCTCCGTTATGCCGATTATAACAAACAAACAAAGGGAAGCACGTCTTCTTTTTCGTGTGTTTCATGCGAAGTGAAGACTGGCCACTGCTTCGAGGACTGCTTTGTTCTTGAACTAGAACACGGCTCTTCAGGAACCAGCATATTCGCTTGAAGGGACATTACCTTAGTCACTGATCCGAATGATCTCAGGTTTAAAAATAATATAAAATCAGTGGTTCTTTTTCGTATTGACCACATTAACAGCAGAAGTCATAATTTCCTAAAGAAAATATTAGGAATGGAAGGAAAACAAGTTTGTTATTACCAGTCGGCGCCTGTACCGGATAATGAAGTTTATTATCATAATTACTTAAAATACTGCTATATCCTCTAGGTGTCAAAAAAAAAAAAACTGTTTCCTAGATCCAGAATATAGACTGGTCGTCTTCGATGAAATTGGGCTTCGGTGAAACTTTATCGATTAACCTACCGTTTGATCGATGAATGTTTGAACCCCGAGTATTTTTTTCCCTGTTAATCTGTTACGTTTTGACAAACAAACAAAAAAGTTAAAATTCAACGCCTTCACCACGGAGACGTGGACGAGTACGAAGGCAAACTTTAGGTAAAGTTTTGACCTAAAGTAAACTGTAAGGGTGAGATTTGTAACTCCAAACATCTGGAGAAAGTTGTACGTGTCCCATCGACTTGAACGCCGTTCGAGTGTCCGTTTAGCGTAGCGGGGACTATTGTGAACAATCAAAGGAGGTCGCTATTCATTTATTTATTTTTATTTCTTTCTTTTATTTATTCGTTACCTACATTTCGCCCTGGGGGCATTATTGCTGTGGAATATCAACGATCCTCTTTACCTCAGCCGCAGGAGTAAAAATTTGTGAGTGTGGGTGTCTTTTAACTTTTCCCACTCGTCAAGAATGATATAAAATCCGGAATCGTACATTGCGCCGTTTATCACATGTTTTAAATTAATTTTGACGTTGTTTTCTTTTAGAAAAACTTGTATGCATAGGAATGAATGAAACCGATTAATCGATTAATTAATCGAATAGGATGGCGATTAGTCGAGTTCAAATTTTAATCGATACCCAGCCCTAGATGAAACGGCGTTTGGTGAGATGACGTACGACATAACAACGTTCGACGTAACGGTGTTCAATGAAACTGTGTTCGATGAAACGGTGTTTGATAAGATATCCGGACCCACTGGATGGGTTTATCTATCACATTGGTTTGATGCGAACCACTAATCGCGTGCTTCTAAAAATACTGTAGAAGAACGCGTCGAGTTCGTATTCTTGAGTGGGCGTGATGGCGCGGGTCCTGTTGACAAGTAAATGCATGCCACTGCAATGCAGGTCGTCCCTAAAGCGCTGGATATCCTGATTTATCCAAGTATCGCCGTTTTTTCATCGTGCCGCGGGCGCTCCAATTCGCAAGTTCCAGCGAATATAGGGGTCGCTGCGAAAATCAAAGATGGCGGCTAAGAGGGGATCGGTTCGCCGCGGGCATGCATCACAATTCATCGGAATCGACGGGTTTTGCGACAGATAACACTGTGCGATCGACTTCAGTATTCCATTAGTCTGCTTTTTTTAGATGAACGGGCAGCTTGTCAAACATTTGAAAACATTTGAACGGGCAGCTTGTAGCTGCAGGCCACGCAACACGAGGATGAAAAATGTAGGCACCGGCATGGCCAAAAGGGGGATCCTTTCGTAATGGGCACTGCGTTTCAACAAGACCAGTCTTCCGCCAAAAAGTGTTAGGCAATGGGGAGTCGATTTTTGTTTTTTGACGCACTGGCAGCCAGAACATTTGAGGCCGCTGGTGATCGCGCAACGTAAGCATGGAAAAATCAGCGCCGCGACCACTTTGATACGCCGCTATCCAGCAGTATGTCTCATGGATACTAAACGAGCGCCGCTGCGTTAAGCGTGATTTATGTTAAGCTACGATTTGTGTTATGTGGTAAGCATTGATCGCCAACAAGCAGTCAGTACAGAAGACGAAGAGCTCTCCTGGACATCGCACGAGACGGGCGAACGAACCTTGACCAATGTCCTTTTTGGGTAAGCGCCGAAAACGTTCAGAAACGAACCAGACAAGCGGTCTAAGGTCATTTCAATTTCGTAAATATCATTCAAATCTTTATTTTGTTTACGCGCTACAATGCGATAGACCGAAATTCGGTCGCTACACTGTCACTCCGCAGAAGCTCCGCGAATTATTCGCGCATATTTTGCTCGGTACCACAGACATTATTGTGCACTACACACGGCCAAGTATCGCATTCATGTGCAGTTTTTTCACACTGGATCAAATATAACGAGGAATCAATTTGTTAGAGATAACACTTTGTTTGATGTCAAACAGCATACATTCAAGTCGCTAGGAGGTGTGCTATACTTGGAATCGTGCTAACTCAAGATGCACCCGCGATAGCAATTCGTTTAATACGTTTCTGAACTCCTCATTCGCAATAAAAACACCCTAATAAAAAAACGCCGTGAATTGTGGAATGCATTCAAATAAAGACGCCAGCTGCAAAGGTAACTGTGCAAAGCTTTCGGACAAAAGCGATGGAGCTCTTGTCCGAAAGCTCCATAGCTTTTGGATATAACTTTGCTATATCCAAAAAATATCATCGATTGACTCACCTTTGTTGCAAGAATGAATCTTCAGAATCTACACGAGAGCACGTGTTGACCATCCGTCGACCGTGACGACTTTCGTTTAGTGCTATCTCGGCAAGCGGGGGGCCGACGATGCTCAGATCGACTTTTACGCTTCTACGGCCACATTCACGTCCGAAGGCAGATCCGTGAGAATCATCCATCCACCGAGCAGACATGGACCGTGAATAAGACGTTTGTAGTATCAAGTAGGAGCAAAGTTTCTTGGAGGGGAAACCCATTCTCTTGGGCCGAACAAATTCCCATCAAGCGGTGGTTCGGGTGGCGAGCGGACGCAGGCCGTGCTTTCTTCGATGTGTTGTTGCCGCGTGGGGTTTAGCAGCACACGATGCAACCCGTTTATCGTACTACCGCATCGTACTATTAGTTATGGCGGTGTTCGTGAGCCTCAGTCATCTAAAGTAGCGAGCTTACACAGCAAAACAATCCCCCTCTTTTTGTTTCTGAGGTTGGTCGCCAGGGCGGCGCACCCTAGCTGGAATTTTCGAATTGAACGCTTGCGACGAGGAGCCATTTTTGGCTCGTGGTCATATCCAGACGCGCACGCCATCGGGGCAATCAAGTTTGGTCTGACACGTTGCGCTATCTTGCTCATGACATTTGCAACACTGGGAAGGCCCTTTCGCCAGCATGCTCGCTCTTAGGGTCGCTCACGCATCACTTTGAAGGTGTTGCTTGGTGCGTTTTTGGTCTTTTATTTTTAACATTGGAATCGGATGTTGCAGAAGGCCAAACGTCAAAGCTGTAGGCAGTGTTGCGTACCGGACCGTCGCAACCAGGGTATAAGATAGACAAGTGGGGAAACGGCCCATAGAAGCCTACCGCGGCGCGGCGACCGGATTGTGTACGGGTCTGCTTGCGGGTACCCCCGATTTGCGACAGATGGCGCTGCGGCGAGAGGAAAAAATTGGAATCAGATCTGCATGGAACTCTATGGGAGAGTGCGCAAAAAAAAAAACCGAGAGCACGACAGTCCTCCATTGAAATTCACTAGAAGCCATCTCCGTCAGTTTAGCCGGTCGCCACCGGTCGCCCACCCGGAGGGAGAGTTCGCGGTGCTCCACATAGATGGCGCCACAGAAAAAGAGAAAACCGAGGGGGACACAATCTGGTCGCTCATTTGGCTCTCGTTTCCCCACCTGTCTATCTTACACCCTGGTCGCAACCCCGGAAGCTTAGCAGGCGTGAAGCTCTTCAGGTTCCCCACGAGACCGTGGAAAATACAACGCCGTCGGAGATAAATAAATTCCGTTAAACGTGTTAAAATATGCATTCCGTTTACATTTCCTGACTTGAGATGGATTTCTAAATGCGCTGTTTGACTCGATATTTGAAATTATTTCGCTCGAAGCCCGGCGTTGTTTTCGGATTCGACGCGATGACTCTAGTCAGATAAGTCCTTTGACACTCTCACTGCTCTCTGCTCCGCAGAGAGATCTAGATCGAGCGACGTTTTGTGGACGTTTGAGCGTAGTTACCGGAGTGGGAGTTTTCTCCGCTCTGCTGGTGGCAGAGCGGACTATCGTTTGCGAATTTAGTTTGATCGTGTGGCTGCCCAAGATGGTTGCTCTATTCGACCCGTGTCTATGCGGTTCTAACTTCGTCCCGCTGCGAGAAAACAGTCTACCCAAGAAAAAGAAAGGTAGTTACCGCACGAGAAAAGGTTATTTATGCAGCGTTTATTTGTGTTATATGTAAAAGTGAGCAGCATATTCAATCAACGAGAACGAGTATCAGCTTCCAACGAGCAACTGAGTACGACACCGTTCAACACTACCAGCTTGCAAGTAAAACGCATTCTCGACGACGAGGGGACTAAAAACAAGCTGATTACCACAATGAGGTCACCTATTCATGCCGGAAAAGTTTACTTAAAAAAAAAAGGTAAGTAAAGCTCAGTTTTTTTTTTTGTTTTTTTTTGAGCGGGGGGCGGGGAGGGGGGGGGGCGCTTTTTGTTCCGCTTTTGTAGAGAAGGGAAGCTTGACGAAGTTTTCGCTTTCGTCATTTTGAGGCGGGTGCAAATGACGTAACAAAAAAAAGAAAGAAGACTCTCCTTGTCTATTTGCTTTATCAAAACGTTCAATTTTGTTTTACGAGTTTCCGTTTTGGGCTGTCTCTATCTATCGAGGTTAGCACCTACTAAAACGCCGTAATGCTAGAACGACACAATCACACACGCACGCACCTTGGTATATTTAACGTTTGATACATTATTAAACCAGTTGGTAGTGTAGTACGCGCCAACACAACGCTCAGAGTTGGTAATCACGTAATCTCGAGAGGGTGCGCCGGCGGCGCTGCCCTTTTAGCCATCCCGGCGTTGCTTAGTTTGGCCATGGGGGCGCTGATGATGAACCGACGGGAGCGCTCTCTGGAGCCCTGCCCAGCGCGCAAGTGGCGCTTTGCGCCGTTTGCGCGCAAACGGCGCAGAACAACAGGAACGTGCGAGCATTTCCTGTTATTCTGCAGTGTAGATGTCGGCCGCTGTACGCCGCGACACACTACGTTGGGCGTGTTAAGTGGAGATTTCAAGACCTCGACTGGAGTCACTCCGTCAGAGTCTCCACTAAACGGGCTTTTAGAGCACGTCCCGGTGCAGTTCGCGCCCTCTGTAATTTCCGGTTGTTTTCTTTCGTCTTGCTTTTCTTGGGGAACATTGCAAGATGTCCGGCACGCCGACAAAGCATAACAGAAGACGCTAATCTTAGGCTGCAGCTGCTCAAGCGTAAGCTTGTGTCGTTGTTTACTCTTTTTAACGCCTGAAACTGGGACTGAAGCTAATGCAACTTCTCATGAGCACATCGGAATTCAAATGACTCTGTATGTTGCCAATAAAGGTAACGTTGGTAGCTTTATTTTGCTTATTTGTCATCTTGGAAAAAAAAGAAAACATAAACAAAGTCGAATTGAGAAGTTGTGTGCAAGTAGTGCTCACCATATACCGGAATGGAGTAACTGTGCTGCTTTTTTTAAGCTAAGCGGCTATGGAATTATTTAGTGAAACTGCCTCACCAAGAAAGAACGAACGGATGTATAATGCAAACAGGAACCTCTGCGTTCTCAAGGTGGCGCTTGCCATAACTCGCAACACGAATAAGATTGAAAAAAACACAGGAAACATCTTGTGGACACCAGCAAGGGGAAGTAACAAACAGCGTTTACAAAGCTGTACGTGCTTACGCGTAGCAACTCCAAAGAAAAGGTTGGCATACGGACTCAGACGGTTAATTTAACGCATCACACAAGACTACCAACAGATTTCCACTTCCTCACAAGGTCGCACGATGATATCAATCACATTTCGTTGCTTCCGCAATGGTACATACATCGTGAAGGACGTCAGTTTATCAAATACCTTTGCCGGACAAACCAACAGTAGCGAAATGGCTGCCAAAACAGAGCGCATGGCGCCCGCGATCGGCGTCCGCTTTCGGCGGGACTGCGTCACCCTTACGGAAGTAGGACTATTTGACTCCATGAGCACCGAGTATTAGGACGGAGTTCCGGAGTTTGACTCTCGAGTCACGAGCTCCGGAAGTGCTCGTGGCTCGTTGAGTGGAAGGAGTGACTCGAGTCATGACTTCGAGTTGGCGGTGACGCTCCGCCATTTTCGGCTCCAGTGTGTCCCAGCATGCACCAGCTTCAGTGTACATTGTTAATAAAATTCATCCGCTGGCGCTTTAGGTCATCCCTATAGAAATCCCGCGACATTTAGTGTGTGGCAGACTTGTCTCCAGACGTTATGGCTATCTTATTCTGACAAAGCCAGCATTAATCGACAAATCAAATTATAATAAAAAATGCCTCTTCAGGCGCACAGTGAGGAGCAGGCACCACATCTCACATCAACGGGCGCCTCCGAATCGAGCTGGAACCGACCGAGCAGTGCCAAAAGCGCTACATCACGGAGTGCATTGTCTTTTTTCCCCGTGTGCTGCCACCGCCTACAAGCGGAGGGATTTGCCGTGAGTCGTGACTTTGCGAATTTTTTCTGTGCCATTGTGTTTCTGAAACTTCTAGTCTTTGTCTACGCTCTGACTTATAGTGAAATGAAGTTGTCACCTCTCCAACGCCTATCACACAGGAAAAAAAAAAAAAAAGACGACTCATCGGGTTGCGATTGCGTGCGCGCCGTCTGGCGTTCCGCGAAAGACGGCTACTGCGTGAGCTCAGAAAATGTTTCACTCTTTAGCAGACAAAGATGGCATCGTGCAGAAGTCGAATATTGGAAGGATCGAGAGTTGCACGCGTTTCAGTTGACAACCGGTCACACTGGGGTCGGGCGGGCGTGCCCTGAGCTCGCCTTCAGCCGGCCCGGCATCAGCGCCATTCCGTCCGCAGAGTGGGCGCACTTTCACCTGGCCGAATAAGGACGCTGCAGCGCTCGATTCCCGGCCGGGCCAACCGGGGAGATTCTTCAGGAGGCAAAGCCACAATCGGGCCACCCCTTCTTTCAGCGCTTTCCTTCTGCGAGCCCCACCGCGCGCGGAGCGGAGAGAATCGTGGCCCACTTTCCAAGAGCAGCAGCACTCGCTCGCGAACGGAGTCGCGGAGAAGGGCTGCTAGCTTCTGCACGGTGTCTCGCTGAACCACGCGGGCCGCTTGCGGCTTTGCTGGCTTCGCGCACCTTCTTCAGCTTCTGCCGCTCCCCACGGCGACGTCGCTGGAAGCAGCCGTCCAAGGCCGTCTCGGATTTCTGCTCGGAGCGCCCGCTGCCACAGCGGCTCGTCCATGGCCTCTGGGAGCCGGGTGTTGTGCCAGAGGCTCCGATCCCGGAGGTGTCGTTCCGTGGATGCGGTCATGACGGTGTCGCGCGTGAAAGCGTCTTCTTTCGCGTCTTCGTCGTCGGCGGTGCCAGCGCCCAGCGCACTGCGCCTCAACAAGGCCATCCAGGACGCGGAAAAGCTGACCGGCCACAACACGAGCCGGATGTCCGAAAAGCTCATGAGGATCGGCGAACTGCACACTTTCCTCAGCACGGTGGGCAAGATGATGGGCAGTCAGCATCCCATTGTGGACTCGGTCAAGTGAGTGTCTTTGTTCGGCCTCTGGCGTTTTCGGAAGCAACAGAATGGCGACTAGGCTTCTGCACTCCGTTTCATATTGAGTCCGGCCAACGCTATGATTCGACGAAGCCGAAGCAAAAAGTTTGTCGTCACGGCGTTCGTCGCCTTTGTGGGTTTGCTGTATCACCGCGGCTCGACTAATCATGCCCAGTGAATACGCCGTGATCCCGCGCTTCTTTCAGTGCCTGATTGCTTTAGCCGGCGGTAGCAAACGCACGAAGACGACGAACTTTGACGACGAACGCCGTGACGACGAACTTTTGGCGCTGCTTGATCGGTTTCGTCGGATCAGCGTTAGCTTCGGTCGGACTGGATGGGAAACGGGGTACAGGCTGCCGTTGGGATGGCGCATCAACACACTTCCGCCCACGAAACGAAATCGAGTTCTTGTTTATTTAACGGATGTTCCCAAATAAAAAAAAATCTAAGAAAAAGAAAAACGCAGCGTAGGTTTGAGTATAGGCTGTAAGTCAATGAACCCAAGATATATAGAAGGTAGTAGAATGTTTGCGATGAATCCGATAACAATACCCGATATTCCGCCGCAGCCTTTGCGCATGCGTCGTAGCGTTATCGGAGGTATCAGAAGTAGGGAAACGATCAACTAAAACTCTCTTGCACATGACGTCATTTCCGATGCCCTCCAGAGAAAAGGGGAAGAAGGAGCTCCCCTCTTATCAGGACCCTCCTTTGTGCCTGCCGGATTTGCACAGGCGTCGCTATTCTGCTCCCAGAAGATTTTAGAAGATTAACCTGTCACACAAAACTCTTACAAAAGCAGCTTCCCTCTCCTCCTTTTTTGTGGTGGGGAAAAAGTATGCGATGTGACGTCAGTGCAGCACGTCACGCTAAGCTCGTGGGTCTCGAGGTTGCACCCAGCAAGTCTCTCCATACGGACGCGATCGAAACGGTTTTCAGTGGCTGTTTCATGGTTTGAGCCCCTTTTTATTTATGCCGTGCCTCATCGCACATCCGGAAAAAAATCTGGCTTGGCCAACTCAAAGCTACACCCGGTGTGGTTCTTTAGCCTCGGTCGAGCGGTCCTGAAGTCGGCGCAGAGCAATGTGTTGCCCCCCCCCCCCCCTTTTTTTTTAACTTTCGGTGAAGAACGTAACTTTGCGAACTCGCGTCGTTGTGAAATCTAACTGACGAATCAAAACAATGATGTCAGCTGATTCACGCAAAGGTTTTTGGTTAGCAATATAATAAGATACAACATGCGAGGCAGAACGTTAGTGCCCTCCAGCTATTCCGCGAGGCCGTGTCGGTGGAAGCAAAGAGGTTTTAATTCGCCTGCTAATCGCAGAGGACACGATCGTTCCCCAGCGACTCTACTCGTTTGTGCGCCTATTAATCTCTGGGCAGCTTTCCTCATTCCCCCGTAACGCGGTGTCGGCGGCTTCTTCGCCTTTGAAGTTTGTTTTTGCAGAGAGAAACAGTCTTGACACAGCAGCCGGAACGGGCCGTGTTCTCCTTTCGAGACCCGCTAACCCGTTCTGCCCAAAAAAAAAACGTGTTGGCCGCGCACTAGGAAAAAATAAATAAAAATACTACGGTGACATCACGAAAATCGCCGTTTATTTTCGCGTTTCAAAAAAAAAATATCACTGCTAATTTAACCATTTGACTTCCGACTCATTGACCTTATAACAATGCTTACGTATAGCCCCCTTCTTCAATCGCAGTGATATTTTTTGCGTTAGCACGTGTATCATAATGCGGACAATTCAAGGATATCATCGCATAGTAGTTGATGAATATTCCACGAGAAAGCTTGTCGTTGAGGATGAAATACGTTTGGTGTCAGTGCAACAAGACGTAAGATTTCGTGCATAAAACGCTTAATAATTACGCTAACACTTTGTGTTTTTTTGTTTTGCGTGCTCAGAAACAATTGTGCACACAGAACAAAAATGATACGAACAAAAAGTGGATCGAAGTGGTTTCATAAAACACATCTACAGATGAATGCAAGGTATGAATGCCATTTTTCGATTCGAGGTTGCAAAAATTGCTCTTACTGCCTCACCTTCAAAAAATGAAACCCTGCGGCCTGATTGTAAACTCCTACCAATCTCGGATTCGAGCACATTGGTCCAAGGTGAATCTTTCACGGTTAACTTGTTTTTAATAAATGCTGGATCATCAACGAACATTAGGTGGCTCAACGTTTCAAAAGTATATAATCGCTTGTAATCTTTTTTCCGAGAAAGTCTATCCCTGCTTGGCTGCTGCTTAAAACGTCTCAGAGTTATTGGAGTTGCTCACCCACTTGGTTCTCGACCCGATCCTGGCAACTCGTGTTGCAGCGTGAGAATCTGAGTAACAAGTCCCTAGAGACCTCGAAATTGCTGGGGAAACTGCCACATCTAAGCGAGCCTCCTAACTACACTAGAACTTTTTTTTTTTTATGCGGTTTTTAGGAAAATGGGACGGCGAGTTTGTTACCACTCAAGTGTGCCAAACTGCTGCTTGAGAAGTCGAGGTGGTGCCGGCATGCGAAGAATGATGGCGTCACCTGGTTAAAATCTTGGGGGCCCATACCCTTCCGACCACGATATCTGAACGGCACCGCCTCGCCATGGAACAAGGGTGGTAAAGGTTCGCTCGTATTTCTGGCAAACGCCGTGAGATGCGTAACAAGATTAGGGGCTCGAGAAACAGTCCGTACACGTTTTCAAGCCCCCTTGTCGCGCGACCGCGTCTGTGCGAAGGCACTAAGCCGACAGTGCCCCTGCCGGGAGACGCGCGAAGCCCGAGCGAAATTTTGCCCTCTTTGTTTTTGACAAGGATGAGCGAGAGAAATAAGGGAGGGGTATCTGAACAAGGCCCCCTTTCCGGCCTTGTCCAGACACCGCTCACTTCATCCACCGTGCTCAAGACCGTGTCAAAGTCCCTCTTTATCAGTGACACAAAAGTACCTGGAGGGCTGCAGCCCGACAATGCCCGCTTTCTTATAATTTGATGGAAGCCGAAAATAAATCAATACGAGTAAACCAATTACCGTACAATCCCGCATGGTAACCCATCGCCTACGAAAGCCACATCTGTAAAAAAACAAGGCGTGAAAAACGGAACACAATCATCCCTTACAAAAAGAAAAATCATCTTGGATTTTTATTAAAGGGCCACTCCGGTCAATATGTTTGAATTTGAGATTACGACTGTCTTCAGCTAAGGCAGTGTTTCTCAATTACGAGGTATACTCTTTTTTTTTTTTCGATGTTGTGTGCAGTTTTATAAATATCAGGGCTCAAAGTTTGGTTCGGGCGTCCACGGCGAAACCTAAACTATCTGCTATTGTGATGTGAACACATGATCATCAGCCGTAGGTCCGCAACGTGACGTCATCATGGTGCTGCGGTACGTGGTACAACCAATAAACTGCAGCTCCACCTAGACGTGATGTCACAGGAGTACTCAGCCATTTTTCCAAACTAACCTTCTTTCCGCTCGGTAAAGAGCAGCAGTTCGCATTCTTAAAATAGATTTTAGTGGAGTACATTGACGTAATATTTCGGCTGTGACCATTCATCGTGCCACTAAACGATCAGTAATTCATTTTGGTCTTGTTTGCGACCGGAGTTTCCCTTTGACCGTAGTTCCGTTGACATCATGATCACACCACGGACGTCACATTATGTCAAAGCTTGAGAAAAAACTTGTGTAGTATCTGGTATGCGAAGTTTCAAAAGTATCAGTTGCCCCCAATGCCGTCATTCGCACAGCCCAAAATGTCGCGCAAGTGGTGCGAATGTGAAAACACTGTTTGTTCACTAAAAACATAAAATGGCACTGACACCCCAAAGGTCGTATTTGTTTTTGTTGTCAAGGTGAATGCAAGATGTCATAGACAAACAAAAAATATAACAGAACAAAAAAAATTTTCCGCGCTCGTTTTTATTTTAATTTTTAGCGTCTTTCTTTTTTCGGTTTTCACCTCCTCCCTCCTTTTCGTTTGTTCGATTAATCGAATATGAAATAGATCAGTGGTTCTCAACCATTGATGTTTCGCGGACCCCTTGGGGGTCGGCAGCGAAGTTGGAGGACCCCGTTCGTGGTGAGGAGAGGGGAAAGGTATGGTTAAATATAATAATGATTTAATAAATTGATATAACTAAGGGCTAGTGTGAAGTAGACCTACCTTATTGACATACACACCAGAAAACTCGCCCAAAAACTGAAACATATATTCTCGACCTGAAAAAAGACAACTTTTATTGCCGGGCTTGACTAATGAGGCAGGGCTTCGCGGACCCCTAGAATGCCTTTGCGGACCCCTATTTGAGAACCTTCAAAATATATTATAAAATTTAGAAGCTTTGTAAGCGATATTTCTACCAATGTTTAATAACGGCATTAGTATAACATGTCTTTTAACGCAATTGCGAACGCGCTACGGCCCTTCTTTTTTGAAATACCGAAAATCAGAGTCAGGGTGATGTCGCCTCCTGGTTTTTAATTTTCCCTAAGAAAACATCGCGGCGCTCGACACATGCAGCACTGAGTATGATTGGTGTGTCGGGATATTCGACGAAGCTCTCTTTCTTAGGTGCCCGAAGACCTCTCCGACTTCGAAAAGGAAATCCTCAAACGAATAAAACAAGTTTGTTTGGTGTCTGTTTAGCGTATAGTTTCGGTTGTGACTCCGACAAGGCAGCCTTTCACGCAGACCCGTCGCGATGTGGCCCTTCGCGTCTCTCACAAAAGCCCACTGCGCGTTCTCTTCGACCTCGCACCGTTTCAAAGAATTTGAGATCGCTAAAAGGGCCCTAAAAGGACTTCGATCTCGGAGGTGAAGCGTCGTCTACTCACAGCGATAGGCGCCACGCACGGAGCGTTTGATCGCGGGACGCGGACGAACACGACGCGGAGGCGTGAGAGAAATTCGAGTTGCAGGACGACCCAATCTTTGACTTCACTGCACTGGCGCGGATCACGCGGGAAGTTAATACTTGGCTTTGGGAAATTGTTTTTTTTTTTTACTTCACAAATGACGAGTTCACAAGTTTCGAATTTTGCGGGTAATGTCCAGGCATCGTTTGTAATCGTTTCGGGTGATAAAAAAAATATGATTTTGACGAGTCAATGCTTAACTGTTTTTTTTTTCCACCGCAAAAATAAATTACGCATCGCTACACGCTCATTTTTTCCCCAAATAGGGGGCTAACGTTACGAAGCAGATGGTTAACGTTTCAGAACTGTCCGATATCTCATCCAAAAGTTATGTCCTTCTATGAAAATTTTAATGGGGAAAATAGGACCCATTTTCGCCTGGTTTTTGGGAAATGGCACGATTCTGTTCCATGTATTTCCAGAGCTCCATCGGCCGCCATTTTCCCATTGAGAATTTGAGAAAATCACAACTTTTGAATGAAGTAACAGGTATAGTTCTGAAACTTTGGCGTCTTGTTCGGAACGCTAAGCATACATTTGGGTGGAAAATAGGCAATCGGCGATAAATAATTATTTTTGCGGCGATTAGAAAAAAAACACAAAAAACATCCCTGGAAACGTTTTTTGAGGTCACCCTGTACTTCACCGCATAGTGCACGGCGAGCGGTTGATGAGAATAGCAGGGGCGCACCCAGTGGGTCCCCTAGAAACATTAGCCTGGCAGAAAAAAAAAGAGATACGCTCAAAAACAAATATTTTGTTTCAAATGCGCTAATTGCGTTTTCAAGTTAGATTATTTTTAAAAACCGCCTCCCCCCCTTTCCCATAAAACAAAAATGGTAAAAGAAAGAGCATGATTTTTGTTATTTGTTGCGGCTGTTATTTAACTAATAATAAATACTGACGGAATCATCGCTTCTGGTGAATTGCAGTAGAAGCAGCGGTAATTTCTAAAGCTTATCCTCATTCTTAATTTCTTATTTTTTTTTAAGCGGGAAATAGATTGGTAGATTGGAAGACAAGAGGGCATATTCTTGCGTGGGCAGAGCTTTATAGACCCCAGAATGAAGAGCCCAGGTTGTGCAAACTTTGAGGTCACCAAGGGAGTGGCGGTCGGCTCCGTTTGACATGCGTGCTGAAGTTCCGCATGGTATTCTAAAGGAGACTCAAACGTCTCGCTCCTAGTGGCTAACTTTAGTACTACACTTGTGGGGACAACGACAAGAGTGACGCAGCGCTCGATTAACGTTTCCGAACGCTGCGTTCGCGTTCCGCTAGGGCTCGTGTTCCGTTGTCGTCCAAGGTGGGGTTCTTTTGTAGCCACTACGGCATGTATGAACAACGCTGCATGCAGCGTACATCTGTGTCCAGCACCTGTTCAGCACAAAAGCCGAAGTGATTTTACTCCCCATCATCTGGCGACTGCTTTCGCCAGAGAGCTGGCCTGTCGCGTCCCGCTGACGTCAGCCCGTTTTTTTGTGAGCACGCCAAGCTCTGTGAAAAACGAGCTAGACAGACCTTGCATACGTCACATGATGACGTCGAATGCCGGCAACCAACATGCTGGTTTTAGGTGGACTGCCATTCGCAGCGAGAGCCATGGTAAAATGAGCCGCGTTCCGCTGTAACAATTGCTACTTATCCCGGCGATCGTCTCATCGGCCGGCCCCGCGCCCCAGTAGCCGCCAAGTTAGAGAAAGTGAGTTGCAGAGAAGGGGTGGATAGATAGATGGATAAATAATAACCGCTGCACCCTTTATAACGGGTGGTAGCTTGCGCCACCTAGCCTAAAAACCACAAAAAACTGATTTCATGAAGGTGATCGCTAGACAGACCCTTGGGAGATCGGCAAAACAAGAAACAAAAACTAAAAACATAAACGCCCCCGTCTTCATCCCCCAGCGAGGGAGTCGCCATTTTTCCTCTGGTTGAACCTAGTAGGCGTCACCTAACACCAGACCCACTGGGGAACAGGCTAAGACATTGGGCCGGAGCCACGCGGCTTCAAATTACTGAGTTTGCAGAACTTAAAGGGGCCCTGCAATGACTTTTTTACTAATTTTTAATTTGCACCAAACCTGAGCGCACTGAACGTAGCAACTTAATGACACTTTTCTTTTCTCGAATTTCGCTTTATTTTAAAAGTTATAGGCAAATTAAAATTACAAAAACAAGCAAAAATAACCTCCTTCATGACGTCCTTGGTTGCTTGAGTGGCCGTGAACTAGACGAGGGGTAGTGAGCTGAGCGAGCGCTCATGGCTGCCGTACTCCGTGTCGACGGCGCGAGAGGACGCCACTAAAGCGTGTTCTGGATAGGCTGTATGTAGCGGGCAGCTAGAGCGGCTCTCATTGCATTTGCTGCGCGATTAAACACGAATTCGGCATGATACTTCATTGGCCACAAACGACAGCAAACACGGGGTAAAGATCAGTTCAGAATGGGAGCCACTTCGCGCTGCCATACCGCGAAACGGCCAAACCGCCAGACAAAGCTGCTCACCGAAGGCCTTGGGAACGCTCAGAGCCGGTCGGGTCTTTCGGTACCTACGGCCGCAGCGCCGCCGCGTACATCCGGGACCTTTTTGTGTCGGCGTCTGATCCCACTACTAGTCCGAGCGCAGCGGACGCTAAGAGCCATCCCAGCCAACCCAGCGTTGAGAGAGTGTCATGCGACCTTGAGCTCCCTGTGTCGCTCCGCCCAACCGGCAGGTCACGTGATTTTCTCCCGGTGCTGGATCGGCTGGGATAGTTCGTGGCGTCCACTGCGCTCGGACTGAAGGTGGAACAGTATTAGCCCCGAGAGCGAACACAAGCGTCGCTGCGGTCGGCGCGCCCTGATTGGGTGAGGTGTACCGTGACGTCAGGAGGAGGACTCCGCTCCGCGATCTAGCATCGGCTCGCTTCCCAGCACCGGTTTCCTGGTTTGGCGTTGTGTGCCGCAAGCTCTTCGAGGAGCTGGGCCTCGTTTACCCGGTGTACAAGACGTTGAGTTAGGCCGATATAGACGTGCTTCCGTACATTTTATAAGCCTGCTTGTCCCTTTTACCTTTAAAATTTGATTACAAATCCCGAAAGCTATCGGCGGAGGCGATTCCGCCGATGAACCTCCCCGTCCCCACACGACAGAAGGCAATTTTCCGAGGGGTCGGTGAAGCGGTGGCGCAAGTGTTTCAGACGCTGGAATTCTGTTCCTTGCATGTTCATGATTTAGGACAATATTACTTCCCGCTTTCAAGGCATTTGAAGTGGCATTTATATCATGGGCCTTTGGGTGGTCGGCAAATTAGCTTGCGACCCCGACTCTGAGCTGCCACTCTGCATGCGCTGGTTCGCAGATGTTTTAAAGGTCCTGCGCCTGATTATCTTTGAAGTGTTCGTGGAACAGAGTTGTTTTACATAAATGTAGCTTCTTCGTGAATTAATTATATAGTTTATACACCTATGCAGGCATATTTCTTAGAAGATGCATAATTACTGGAAATTAGTTTGTATGGTAGCAGCAAAAACGGCCGAATTGCCCCCAGTTGCCTGCATGATATGTATTGAACTGCCCAAAATATGCACAGCAATAGTACCGTAATTCGGAATCTTTATACTTTTTCCTGACATTCTTTATTCCAGCCTTGGGTATTCGGAAAATACACCGTTTAGTTTGAATTATCATTTATTTCTTATTAAAAGAGACACTACTGCAGGTCCCCAAAAGCTTCCTCAGCCTCCAAACTCCCTACAGCTGGACTCTCTGACAACAGAGGAAAACAGGAGTAAAAGCAAGCATTCGAACGTCTGTCCAGTGGTAGATGCAGCACTAGTAGTAGAAGATGTGAAACCTGCGAAGGGTGACAGTCTGCGTGCGAAAAACTTCTGGTATTTTAACTTCAGGAAAATTCGATTTAAGTAAAATCTCAATTTTAGGGCTTAAGGGACTAATAACGAGCTAGACACCTTCGCTTACGTTTGTTATACATTACTTGAGGGTTGATATAAACAAGTCCACAGATACCCCCCGTGTAGTCCATTGAAATACTATCCGAATGCAGCAAAGGTCAAATGCGAGCAATGTACTGTAAACGACGTAATTTTCGCGGGCTCAAATTTTCGCGAATCAGGCCAAAGCTGAAAATTTGAAAATTTTCGCGGGGTCAAATTTTCGCGAATCGAGTGTAGCTTCCGTAGCGTTCACATATTGCCCGAATTGTTCGCGGGACTTATTTTTCGCGAATTGAGGCGATTCGCGAAATTCGCGAAAATTAGGTCCTCGTTCCTTTTTTTTTTACTTTGTTCCTGCACTTGGGCTGTCTTACTTGTGATTCTCCCCCATGGCCCAGAGTGTATTTAGCATGTTGCTCGAGCAGCATGCAGCTTTTCTGCTTCGACGATCTTGTTTAAAAACAGAGATACAAAAAAATAGTATACATAAACTGCCAATTCATTCAGACAATCAGCAGCATTTATTGTGTGAGATGTAAATCTATAGTGATGCTCCTGCAATTGTGGCCATATTTCTTTATTTTCATATACCAGCTGTGATTCATGCGTTGCCTGCCCTGTCAACCCTGCTTAACTAAAATGTTGGTTGAAGTTTCGCCTGCAGCTACAGGCCATACCTCAATAAAGCCACATATAAAAATTTACACTTCCTACGAAAAACACAAAAAGAAAACATTAAATAGAAACGAGCGCGCCGACAGCTAGCGTCGTCACAGCCTCCACCAGGGCGAGCGGGGCGAGTCGTGGAAAATTCTCTCCTCGCCGTGACGTCACCCCGGTTCGCCGTAAGGGGCGCCACGCGCACTTCTCGGGGCTAATAACCGCTTGGTGGCGGGTATGTCGACGGATAATTTCTTGTTTCCGTACTTTATAAACTGCATTTGTTTCTTTTCTGATCTCAAATACTGAACAAAAACTACTTTTATAAATAATTGAAACGGTTCGCGCCACTTATATTTTGTATTTCGACTAAAAAGAAGCTTTTAGCGGCTCTGACCAGTACTAAGCCCAGGACCTAAGACGTCACATTACGCGCGCTTTCGGTACCGTGGGTCGCCCTCGTCGGTGGAGGAGGTTTCCGCGTCGTCCGGTTAAAATATGACGCACTGATATTTAGTTACTCTCTCCGTGCCCGCTGGCTTGCCCGAACCCCAAGAGACGTGGAAACCGCAAAAAAGGTAGACGCTTAATTATGATTGCAGGGCCCCTTTAATTTTCGTAGCTGCGAGTGACAGCGCTTTTATTACGTAGTTCATGTTCGTGCACGCCTTTGAACCGGCTTTGACCGTTCGTGATGTGGATGTTCTTGGCCTTTCGCTTCATCTCTCCGTTTGCGCACTTTGAGCGGCGATCGGTCGGCGGCGGCCCCCGAGTGCACACTCGCCGAAGACACCCTCGTTGGGGCATCGGCTTGTGCTGTCGGCGACAGGGAATTACTTGCGTTGTTCCGAGTACTTCGCGAAATCGGAACAACTTCACTACTTGAAAGAAATTTCAATCGCGGTCCCTATAGAGCCTCTTTCTTACAATTGTGGGGATTCAAGTGGTTCACGCGCTTTGAACCTTGTAATGACGCCTGTTCTGCTGACACAACTGCCCTCTCAATACTTCATCCGCGGCATATTGAAACTTTACGCTTGTAGAACAATCGCATCAACGCCGAAATATTCCGCACATACTGGCTGAACGTCATCGTCGTAAGCTCAGCACGTTTTTCAAGCGTACGTGTCAAAAACTAGGTACCTTTGTTAAAAATACGGTGCGTGTCAGCGCATGTCCGGGCGGTTATTGGCTTTATACGGCTTGGTAAGCGCCTAAGCGAGGTGCGAAGTCAACCACCAGCATGGGGGGGGGGGGGGGTGCGTCCTGCCTTAGCGTGACGTCACGTGCAAGGCATGTCTTCTTGCCGCGGCGTCTCAAACGTCCAACGTTGGTTCACCATGCACATATGGCTTAGTTCAATCGATAAATATAAGGAAGTCGGTGAAATTATCCGGGAGACATCTCCTGACTGGCTACTGTGAATGAGAGAGGATCCGAAACCTCTCCGTTTTTTAGTTATCTCTATTCTCTCTCTCTTTCTGACAGTCCTAAAAATGTTTCCTTGAATTATTTTCATATGTCTACGAAACCTATAATTATGTTTCGTAGACATGGATGCCAAAGAAAGCATATAATTATAATTAATTTTCTTTCGAGAAACTGAATTTTGAAGATTGCGCGTACACTACCGAATTACTGGCTGCTGTTCTCGCAACAACGAGCAGCGGCGGCGCTGGGATCGCTCGTGATATTAAATCAAATACCTTGGAGCCGATAATTGAAACTCCCGCGAAAACTGATCGCAGCGTCCCTGGCGAGCCCAGAGTTTCCGCTAGCAGACGAAATCCCCGGGATGTATTGGCTTTGCCGATCTCCGCACCAGGGAACCAACAAAAAGCATTGCGACGGTATTTTACCGCATTGATTGTGCCAAACTATTTACCATTTCATGCGTGAAGGACGTGTTCTTTCTTTGAAGAATGTTTTCTTTGGCTTTTAAGGCGCAGATTTACCCTTTTAGCGAAGAAACATTTCTGATGTAACAGTTTATGTAGGACATCCGAAACACAAATCTGTCTTTGCCTGTTTTTTTTTCTTGAAATCGATTTTTAAACTTTTTTTTTGTTTAGATTTTTTCCATCACTCATAAATCGCGCATTGTACCGAACAGTTCAAGAAGACGGAAAGGGGGAGGGCCCTCTTGCTTGGACTCTCGTTTGTGCACCTGCACACAGCCATTCTCCCCTAGAAGATAAGCCCGGCGCTCAAAATTCAGACAAAAGTTGCTTTCCCCACCCCGTTCACCTCGAAGCTGACAGTGCTGTGGAAGCTACGTGCTCGTTGGTACAGCCACCCTTTCGCCACGTGATCACGCTCACTTGAGCATACCCGCGCGCAGAGAATGAGGTCAGTTGATGAAAGGGAGGCGGCGGATTGGACCGGCAAGCGCGTAGCTTCCACCGCAATGTCAGCTTAGGGTTGAAGAAAAGAAGTGAGGTCCGGTGTCCTGTGACGTGCGCTTGGACTCGGTGACGCGCTGCGGGGACCGCGAATGGATCACAGTGAAAAGGTAGAGAGCTTACGAAGGGAAGGAGGTACGGAATGGTCCACTGTGTTTTCAAATTTTCGTACCGAAAGTCAGGCTTTTGACTTTCTACCTTTTTTTTCTGGCCCACTGAACGATGTGTTATTAGTAAAATCCCAATCTAAATTGATTTGTCCCAGCTCAAAATTCGTTTCATGGGCCCTTTAATCATCTATGTAATGTTCCAAGGCAAACACGAGGACAAAAAGGAAGCTAAAAGGGGAACAAAGAAGGCGATCAGATAATTTAATTCTGTTAACGTACTTGGGACCTTTATACACATAATAGAATAAAACAGCGCAAAAGATACAAAAAAATGAAGAGACAAGCCGGACAGGACAGAGTGCTCTGTCCTGTCCGGTTTGTCTCTTTCTTTTTGTATATTTTCTCTGTTTTATCGAATCATGTACAACGATTACCAACTTACCGCTCCTGCATGGTGCACGTTAAAAACCCCAGGCTAGCGGTTGTACTGCACTCGCTAAATTTCTCTTCTACAGCGGGTGACGTCACATCTTTGAAATGGCTGACCAACGACACGCTGTCTAAACATCCCTATAACCCCAATTATTATCAGCCCAGATATATAGGTTGTATTCACTGGCGGTTATAGCTAAGCTCGCTGCTGCTTTCAAACCACCGGGGAAGAGAAAGAGGGGAAAGATGCTTTTGTACGAATTTTGAGTGAAAGTTAATCTTCTATAATCTTCAAGAGGGAGAATAGCGACGTCTTGGGAAGCCTGGGACATACAAAGGAAAGTCCCGGTGAGAAGAGAGTTTCTCCTTCCCTTCGTCTCTTGTGATTGCCCGAGAGCTGACGGGAAACTCCTCCCGAGCATGCGCTGTGAGCAGTTGCTACAAATATGGCGTCCAGTGAATACTCCCTATTAGGACCTTTATACTTGGCGCAGCCGACAGGATCCGTTGAAAGATATGGATCCAAATATGTTTGACCCATGGAGAAGGACGGCCAATCGTGAGTGACATCATCAACGAGACGGGAGGATGCTCATGGTTTTCCCGGATCGACCTCTGCGAAGGGTATTGGCAAGTCCTCCTAGAAAAAGAAACTAGAAATTTACTGCCTTCGTGACGCCATTTGATGTCCACGAGTTTAATCGGCTACGATTTGGATGGAAGAAGTCAGGAGCCTGGTTTCAAAAGATGATGAATGAAGTGCCCAAAAACTTCTTAGGTGATTTCTGCAACGTCTATGTTGATAACATAATTTATTCCTGGATGAGAGAAGAGCACGTCGACCATCTGTCCAGGGTTCTCGAAGCACTGAACTTAGCCAATTTGAAGATCAACATAAAAAAAAAACTTAAAAAAAAGAAAACAGTAGAAATTTTTGGAAGAGTTTTTGACGGTCAAACGAAAAGCAGAAATGATGAATCAGAGGTTCAGAGGCCGCAGCGCTGCGGCGTCTTTTATTCCGTGTGCCTTTATGTTTGTCTTTTGTTTTCTCTCTTTTTCCGCGAAACCTGTGTTAGCGCCATTGGGCTGTTTGTTTTTTCTCTGCCACTTCGTGGGTGCACATCACATGGGCGACTGACGTGTTAGTGACTGACGTGTTAGTGACTGACGTGTTAGCGACTGACGTGTTAGCGACTGACGTGTTAGCGACTGACGTGTTAGCGACTGACGTGTTAGCGACTGACGTGTTAGCGACTGACGTGTTTGCGACTGACGTGTTTGCGACTGACGCGTTTGCGACTGACGTGTTACCGAACAGCGGTCATTTGAGAGAATCGACGTTTTAGCGAATGCCGTGTATCACTGGGGCGCCTGTTAACCCACCCGCTCCCGCCCGTTCACGCCGATTCGTGGCGACAGTGCGGCGGCTCATCACGAACATGTTAGCCCACCTAACCCACGCGCTTCACAGCCGCCGAATTCGCTAAGTGTCTTTCGATGAAAAGTCGGGGGCGGGACTTCGTTTGCTAAAACGTCGTTCGAAGAACTGAGTGCCACCCGGATTTGTGCCGTCTGCAGACTTGTTTTTTATTCACGACCACTTTTTGTTTTGCTTTGTGATGGAGTGATAATCCAAAATGCCTATTCTGTATTCAGTTCCGCTGTATTCTGACTGCTGTAATGTTTGTAAAGTGTTTGTACGGTCATCATTTTGTTACTTTTGTTTTGTTTTGGTTATGTGCATGTGTATTTGTGGGCACTTCTGCTAGCGCTTCCGCTAGCTTGTATAAAGCCCCTCGATATGTTTCTGTTTGTCTTACAAGTAGCGTCAAATGCGCGAGCGCACGTGGCCCGTGTCTCGAGAGGCCTTTGGAAGCAAATGGCGGCGCAGCACTGAAATGAGCGGCCCTTGGAAGCGAATGGCGGCGGAGCACCCGCTCGTGGCACGTGTCTCGCGCGTTTCCACAACAATGGTTGGCGGTACTTGTAAAAAACGCCTTTATCAAGGGGCTTTAAGCTTGTATATAGAGTGCCTTCATACACACGCGCGCTTTTGCTTGAGTGGTGACATCTCAGCCATTTTCACGCCCAATCGTTTTTTTACGCATTTTGAAGCGCGCGCAATCCGGTGTCACTCAGCTCGAGCGCGTAGCTTTGGCTAATGCATAGACGCCATTTCAGCGCCCAAGTCACGCACCGAGTGCGCGAGAGTTTCACGCGCTGGCACAATCAGGGCAACAATGGATGTCTTCACCCTGAGACAGACAGACATGCAGGCACCCTACTTGTATATAGGGTGCCTACATGTTTGTCTGTCTCAGGGTGAAGACATCCATTGTTGCACTGAATGTTCAGCGCGTGACGCGCTCGCGCACTCGGTGCGTGACTTGGGCGCTAAAATGGCGTCTCTGCATTAGCCAAAGCTACGCGCTCGAGCTGATTGACACCGGATTGCGCGTACTTCAAAATGTATAAAAAAACGATTGGGCGTAAAAATGGCTGAGATGTCACCACTCAAGGCACTCTACTTGTAAATGGCTCTGCTTGTATAGGCTCTCCAGCGACACCCATCGGGCCGAATGGCGCGCTGATTTTGAGGTTCGTGCATCGTTTTGTGATCACCAGTTCTGAGAAAGCGACAGAACAAGGTTATAGCATGTTATGGCGTTGTACTATCGCGGACAATATGAGCTGAAACAGCGCTCCGGCCGGGGCACGGTACTACCTGCGCCGCCTGTCGCCTTGCTCCGCACACATGGCGCACCCTGAGGCCAAGATAAATTATCACTGGCGCTCACTGCGCCGCTGCGCTCTTCCGGCCGTCTGCTAGCGAAAATATTGGCCGACAGAACAACCATCACAATGCATGTGCAGTGTAGCCCAATGTTCAACGTTTTCAGCTAACATGCATTTCAGGGCATTTTAAGAAACGCCGAGGTGGAAAATGCATTGTCACGCCCGTATCTCCTCGAGGAGCGCTGCCTGACGAAGCTTCCTTGGCCCCCAAAAGGAGCCGATCTGAATATCATTGAACACGTTTAAAGGTGCATCAATCGACAGTTTTAGTATAGCGTTGCTGGCTCTTACGTACGCAATACGCAATAGTATAGCGTACGCTAAAAATGACCTGCTCGGACCGAATTTAGTTGTGCGTTACGTTTTCGAGTGAACACCGCGCATGATCTTGGTTAAATTTGCTAGAGCCGTAGAATTCCGCGTGCTTATAGCGCAACCATGCTCCTGGAAAGAAATATTGAAAATGAAACCGTGTCCAATCATTTTATTTCAAATTAAACCAAGCCGCAGCTGCCTCATCAAGCGCGCTTTTCTGCGGGGTACAGAGGCTACGAGTACGAGTGCGCAGCCAAATTCGATCACGGAGCCTCCGTCAGTCGTCCCGTGGAAACGGCAGCTTTTATCAATGCTATCGCGGAGTTAAATTCATGACCTACTGGGGTGCTATTCTGGTCGCAAACGGGTACTTTCGAGTTGTGACGTATCGAGAAAGAAGGGGCGGAGCCTCAAACTAGAATGATTCGTGTTTGAGGCTCCGCCCCAACGTTCGGGTTCACGCACGCGGTCAGCTAGAATTTGACGATCCCCTACGTCGCGATGACGTGTCCACGCAGTTGGGGCGAAGAAATCCCCGCATTTCCCCCTGTTCTTTTTGTTGTCTTCTTTCTTTCCTCCGGGAGTTAGAACGAGCGAATAACGGAGAAAAGGATACCTTCCGGAAAATGGAAGGAAACAGAGAAAATAATATTATCCTTTTATAAAATACGAAAGATTATTTAAATAATTATGACGTAAAGTAAATTTAGCAAAGATATCTCAACTTGTTTTCTCGAAGTCTTTCGCTACGGTCTTTCCAAACAAACATGGCGAAAACCGCGGTAACGTCCTTGTGGTGTTTGTGTCTCGTTTGCGTCGTTGCTTTCCCTGTTTCTGCACGATACGGATCGTATTACAAGAAGAAAACATTATGTGAAGGTACGCTGCGACACTGATCATCCTTCGTGAAGCCTCCGTGAACATAAGCTGCAAATGAAATTTCCTGTTTGCCTGTGAAGGAGACTCGAAATGGATACAGAGCTGACGACGACTCTGTGGTAATATATGACAAGTCATGGGATTGACGCAGAGTGCACCGGTTGTGAACATGCCATGAATGATGCAGGAAAGTTTCTTCGGGCAGTTTTAATAATGCTTTGCTCCCTTTGCTCACTGCAGTGATTACGACGGTAGTCCCCATAAGCCATGCTCTTTGCTTTCGGCGCTGAAGAAATGG
Organism: Ixodes ricinus; assembly: GCA_037355805.1. Taxonomy (NCBI): domain Eukaryota; kingdom Metazoa; phylum Arthropoda; class Arachnida; order Ixodida; family Ixodidae; genus Ixodes; species Ixodes ricinus. The sequence continues at coordinate 26,007 of JAZHYW010005376.1, forward strand.
ACGCGACCGCATAATCTCGGGCAGTCTTTTTTACTTACTTTTTTATTTGCAAAAAAGCTCGTGCAAAAAAAAAGAAAAAAAAGACACGGTTTTTACGTTTTTACAGGTCCCTACATAGGTACCTCGCTATCCCATTGGCTTCATTGCGCGTGACGATTCAACGCTCTTTGCCATGGGAACGTTCGTGAAACTAGAAAGCCTCTGTTTGCCGCTAACAGTCGCTTTTCGAGTTCGGGTTGTGACGACAAAATGACGTAAGAACAAGAATGCACGAGAGTATTTGCATTGTTTTTAACTCGACCGTAACCGTACCCTTGGCGTGATGAACTCGAAAGAACATGGCCGCGATGCTCGTCGGATCGACCGCGGCTGGGGTTTGACATGCGATCGGTAACTTGATCAACGCGCACACGAATGCTTTCGTGCTGTTGGATGAGCCCATTCGGTGGCAGGACCGGATTGAAGAGCACGGTGAGCTGGCGTTCAACGTCTCCGGTATAACACTTGGCGAGATGCAAGACTTGGCTTCTATTTGTGCCGGAGTTATGAAGCTTGAAAGTGGTGGTGTTGCTGTGGCTCGTAACGGCAGCCTTGCTGAGATTATGAAGACGGTAATAGACCTTCATTCAGTGTTGTCATGCGTCAAGATTCAAAACCTCACCTTGTCACAAAGTGACCAACGCTTCTGCGAGCACAGAGGCAGCAGCCAACGGTCTGAAAAAGAATTGTGCCGCCGCCACGACCGCCAGTGATCGCCCCAACGGCAAGAAAACAAACGACAAGCTCATTGAGGTTTGTGTAGCGCTGACTGCTGATTCATTGGACGACAAAGGTGAATGATGTAAAACGCAATGTAAGTTTGCCAGCGTTTTGCAAAACTAACGCGTTTCGTTCAAAATTTAATTTGTGAAATTTGTTAACGCCTTGAAAGTTTGACGGGGACTGCATTGTGAACGCAGCCTTCACACAAGTGTGTTCTGAAGTGTGTGCTTTGCCTGCATGCATATAAAGACAAACACTGCCTATATGGTGCATAAAATAAAGGAAATTTCGCTTATTCTGATAATGTTGACTGTCTATTGAGTGCTGTTGATTGTAGTGGCGTAGCCAGGAACTTTTGAGGGGGTGAGGGGGAGGGAAGTTGAGGTGACAGGGATGTTCATGACTTGGGGTGCGGGGGGGGGGAGGGGGGATGTTGTCGAAATTTGTGTGTATATTCTAGGGCACGCCGGATTTGGGGAGGGGGAGCGAAGCACCATAAGCCCCCCCCCCCCCCGCCCCTCGCCACTGGTTGATACCATATGGGGAGCATCCTACATTCACAGGCTGCCATAAGCATGTGCATAGCAACTGAGCTCGTACCACAATGGCAAGATAGTTGCTGACATTCTTCACGTTACGTAGCAGTTCTTTCTTTAGCATATGCTCGCTTTTCCTTCACACATCTACTCTGCTTCCGCTCGTTGTTTATGCTTGATGGTGATAAGTCAACAGTGCGTATTTGCTCTGCATCACAAGCAAATTTAAAAAATCCAGTTAACACTACTCTTTAATTTCAATGAGTTACTGTCACTTTTGAAACGACAATCTATTTAATTGGTATCATAACCTTTACATTAAACATACGTGTGTTGAATGTAGGACAATGGTATCTTTATTGTTTTTCTTGGTCACGGAGGTGACAACCATCCACAAAATTGCACTGGCTAAATTTCTCGTCTACAGTGGGTAACAATGTTACCATACTCCGTCAGACTAAACTCCTGCTGTCTAAACAACTAACAAATCATTTTAGGACACACCTATTCGTAGTTAATGGCAGGGAATTGAACAGTGTTTCTTAGGACTGTCCGATGACTGACATGCAACTCCAGAAGCTTGGCGTGAAAAGGTAAAATATCTAATTGATACAATAAAATGCCATCAGCAGCCCACCCAGATTTTATTGCTTGAATGACAGTAGCTACAAACCGCAACAAATGGTCAACTGTAGGCATAGGCACTAAGCGTGCACTAGCTTCGAAGCGGTAGAAACCCTGAAGTTTTAACGTACTTACCACCATGTTGTTAATGGCAAAGTGGTGTTTGCGGCAAAGTGTAGGAGGCCTTCAGAACGGTGACGGTCTCTTTCAGAACGTTGACGGTCTCCTTCAGACCGATGATGATGGTAACGAAGGCTCAGTTAGATTCTAGGTTCCGTCAACGCACCCCACGACGTCGGTGTGCTTGTCGGGGTGGCGACGAAAGCCTTCTTTCGCACATGCCTCAGCTGCCTCGGTCCAGGGTTTTGTCGACCCAGCCGTCTCTTCCCAGCAGGTTTACAGCGACACTCGCGACGGCCGTCACGGCTCTGATCACCATCGACTGGGCATTAGCTATGAGATCATCGGTGGCAACCGCGTCCTTGTAGCTTCCCGTTGCGAAAAATCTCAACGCGATTCGATTAGTAGATGCTGCTCGACGGTCATTTTCTCTCATCGTCTCCGTTTCTCGGCGCGCAGCTGGTCACACTGCGATCACACGGTGCTTTTCGACAAGCGGTATTGTCGTCAGAAAAAGTCGTCGTGCATAGCGAAGGCAACCGGGTGCTCACGGAAAACCCGTCATTGTACGCGTTGGTCGAGCCATCGTTGAGCAACAAGCATCGCCGCCATTTTCTACCCTCTAGAATCCTGCCCAAAGCTTTTTCCTCTTCGTGCAATAGAAACAGAAGTTAAAAGCACGAGCACATCACCCCGAACGATGCTTGCACGAGCGTTGGCTTGCACTGCGCAAGCGCGCCTGCTCGACAGGGACGTTGAAAGCCCGGAACACGTTCTTGTAGCTCCTATACTCGCACTAGCTCGCACTCATAGTGAAACAGAGATTAGGGTGTGTCGAGTAGGACCGCAGTTAATCTAGTTACGTGACTTCCGCTATGTGCTACGTAGGTCGGACGTGGTCATACGTCACTTTGTCGTCACGGTCCGAACTCGAAGAGCGGCACTTACGGCAAACGGTTGCTTTCGTGTTTCGCGAACGTTCCCATGGGAACCGCGTGGAATTATCACGCGCGCTATGGCCAATAGGAGCGCGCGGTTCGTAGGGGGAGGAGTTTTCGAGAAACACGAACGTGACCGTTTGTGACCAGAATAGCACCCCTGATGTCCAGTGCATAGCGAGAACTTCGGCGATTTCTTTTAGAGTCGTTCGTCCGTCGGCGATGAACTGTGCGAATAGGCTTAGCGTTGAGCAGATCGCAGCGTTGACGCACATTCCGAGGGGCGAACATTTTCAATGTGCACTCCTTCAGCTGCACGGCGATCTGATTCGATCGCCGTAGGTCCCGGAAAGAATTGCCGAGCTGAACACCACGCAATTTCACGTAACACAGAACTTCGAAAACACCACGTCGCCCTTGCTGCGCCAGTCGAGGTAACCACCATCTTGAAACTGGCGCTCTCGTTGGGTCCGCGATCTCTCGAGAGCGTCCCGCAGAGCCCGCTAGCCCGCCACGCAAAATCCCCAGCGTTGCGTGCGTACGCAATACGCTAGCTCTTCTATTGCGTTCTGCGCACGCGCACTCCCGACCCGCAATTTTATTGCGTACGCAAGGCTTTAGCGTACGATCCACTAAAACTGTCTAATGTAGCCACGTCACGGCGTCCCCTCCACCGCGCCACTGCCCACAAATTGTGGAAAGCAATGAGAGGTGAATGGGAGTGGCTTCGGGCTGAGCCAGGCTTCGTGGCCACGCTCTATGATTTCTTATCAGACAGAATAAGAGCCGTGGTAGCGGGTCAGGAGAAAATGACGCGGTATTAACTTATTTTGTAAGTATTACTGCGTCTCAGGACCCCTTGATCCGGACTTCTGCCGATTGGAACAAAGCTTGATGCTACGGTTGCGACACACTGTTTGACGTTGTTAACCAGCGCATACTTTTGTGTGGTGCCTCCTTGATCCCAATCTGCTTGTATAGTGCAGTTGAACTTCCATGCCGACTATTAATATTTTGTGTCTGACATTGTGCTCTGCGAATATTTCTTCGATTAAGTTTCAAGCTCCTTCTCCTGGCAAATATATGACTGATTGTTCCACTTTATTAAGACTAGGAATTTGTAAACAAAGAACTGGTGTCTTGTCAGCAACTTGTTTTGTTTGAAACAAATACGTGGGCCCAGTAATAAAGAAATAATATTTTTGAACCTTTTCATACCAATCAAAGTTACAAAACCTTCTCAGTAACATGTACGCTTAGCGTTTTTTTAAGCAACTGTGATGAATGAAAAAAAGAAAGGAAATACCTTGGAGCCGGACTAAATCCGGTATACAGATTTTGGCCTATATTTTACGATGTCCTACTTTGTGCTATGCACTTAATCAAACAAAAACAACCTGCAACGTATTTTGTTGCGACTTTCAAAAGCGATAATCGCAGCTGCAATTTAAGTACTTCAACATTTTTTCTTCACCAGTCAGCGTTTTTTTTCTACGTGATTGTACGCGATACACAAAAGTAAATCAACCCCCCCCCCCCCCTGTTGGTCTACCACACACATGCCCGCTGTCGCAACCGCCGTCTCGCTAGCAGACGGCCGGAAGAGCGCAGTGGCGCAGTGAGCGCAAGTGATAATTTATCTCGGCCTCAAAGTCCGCCGTGTGTGCGGAGCAAGGCGACAGGCGGCGCAGGTAGTACCGTGCACCGGCCGGAGCGCTGTTTCAGCTCATACTGTCCGCGATAGTACATACCTCTCACATCACAAAAAAAGTTTTGAGAATATTGTTCTAATAGATGAAGCCTTTTTTCCGGTTTTCAGACGCGAACGAGTAGTATACGCAATACTTTGAACGGCGTTCAGCCTACTTAATAAATAAATAAATGTCTGTTTCTATGCATGCTATAATTTTATTGGCATTGCGGCTGTGATCAGTGGATGTCGTTGTGCAAACACACTGTATGTGAATAATTGTTTCAGCTGTTAGGATAGGGTAATGGGTGCTTGCTGAAACTCGAGGTCCGCTAAGCGTTCGCTGCCACTATACACGAACTCATCTCTGTTACGTCACGGCGCGGTGGTGGCGCGTCGGTCGCACTTCCGGTCTGGGGCTGTGGGCGGAAGGCCCCATGTGAGGCGTGTATTCCTGCGTTGTTTTGAAAGAAACCTGACGAAAACATGCCTTTTCGTCAAACTGCCGCGACTGGGGCTGTGCCAAAAGAGTCGAGAAAGGTTTGAAGATCAGTTTTCATGTTCTCGGTTCGTCCGAGAACATGGATATGTGTTAAACCAGCCGCCGCCGGACCACAAATGCTTGGGCGGGAAGCACTTTGGGTTGAATTCACGGATACTTGTGGTCATCAGATTTATTTGTTTTGTTCCAACATGAACGCCGGAAAACCCTCAAGTTGTACGGCCCACCTGCGGACTACGTTCAGTGCGTCTTGAAGTTCGAACGGCCGTCTGATCGTTCGAACTGTCGTCTGCTCTTTCAAACGCTTCTGCTTGTCGTCTGCTCTTTTAGACGACACCGGCCCGTAGACCAAATGTTGGCCCGGTACTTGCGATAAGAAGTAAGTGCAGGCCTCAAAAGACTTAAGTTTGAAGGTTGGTAAGCAGGCTCGACGTAAACAGTAGCTACAAGGAGATGTTGATTATTGTTACCAGCGGCCATCACCGACTTGTTATGCCCGATTCACTTCGTCCGATTCTGCTTGCGATTTTCAGTATCGACGTCGACCACCTCAGCTGCGGTTCACACTTTTGGAGCCCGAGCGACGTAGCGACTGAAAATTGCGAGCGAAATCTCATCATGTGAATCAGGCTTTAGCGTACATTCTGCGGCGTCCACGCGGAATGAATCGCCGCATGTCAGATTATTCACGCGAAGTTTTGCGGTGTAACGAGCTTCGTTGATTTCGCAGACGCCGCTCATGTAGTCAGACATTGTCAGGAAGACGTAAAATCAACAATTCGTAAGCGATAAAGGGCAGGGGGCTCACACCGACGCCGATAACATCGCGATTTCAATGGTTTGTTTATGGGCGACGGCAAGCTTGTTGCCCACACCCCCATCGCGCATGCGCGGCGCCGGTGGCGTCCGCTAGGGGCGCTCCGGGCGCTCCGGTTTGTTTGTAAACATGAGTTGGTGTATAGACCTTTTCATCCCCCTCCGCATGGGCGCTGCCATCTTGGAATCACGTGACGTGGCAGCCATTGGGTTGCTTCAACTTGCTGCTCCGCTCTACCCTCCGCGCCTTAGCGGATGCGTTGTATTCGTATTTTTCGTCGTGTTTCACCGCGCTTTCTTGCCTTACTTCGGAAACTGCAGTCCGATACGTCGACTCGACGACTAAGACATCACGAGGGTTCAAAGGTCCTTATGACAATTGAGGTTTGTTTACTAATAGTGGCGGAACATTCTCAGTAAGAAGCGCGTATATTTATATCGCGCATTTAGGATCGGAAGGCCTCAAGAATAGTCAGCGCAAAGAGATTGCCTGTATTTCCTGAAAGTATCGTTCTTTGTATACATAATATATCTAAAACAGCTCATTTTGATTATGTGAGGAAACTCGCGGAGGAGATTATGTGAGGAGACTCGTGGAGGAGACTACGAACGTTTAACTTGTATTTTATCTGAGGCTGGAAGTAATGGTACGTTAACATCAGGCGATTTGTTTATTCATAATATCACACCTACATGTGTCTGAGGTTCTCAATATCTTTTTGCGACATAAACATTCGGTTGGTAGGTTTATTTATGAAGTTTAAGAAATTGTATACCGTGCTCGCTCCCACTTCGACAGTCATTTAGGTGGTTTATTGGTTATATTTAGATAACCAGTGCCATCCACTTAATTTATTTTATTACAAGGGTTGGAACTTCCCGCGTAAGAAACTGCCACAGACATTTAACAGTAGCGATTTATAGAATAGCGTGCACAAAGAATATAACGTCGTTTCTATTCGCAAATTGAAAACACAGTTTGCGTTCGGCGCATGCACAATAATGAGGACGCTTTTTTTTTTTTGGCGTACGTTGTTTTAATTTTTGCCAGTATCTAAAAACCGCAATATTTGACGCCGAAAAAAAAGAAGAGAAAGAGCCGTTTGCATAACAATCACTTGAGTCCAGGATTGTCGATGGCGAATACAGGTTTAATTTTGGTGGCTGGCGACGCCGAAATTTACGAAGCGAATCTGTTCACACAAATAAATATTTGTACACACAGGTCCGTGAGGTGGTGCTTAGCGCTAGAATTTAGGCAAACGTTCCGAGGTATTTCTCCTCCTGCGCCCTTTAATTTTATTTGGTCAAGACAAATGCCAGATTTAGTTTGACGGGCCTGTCACTTGTATCATATCTTGAGTAAGCAAATGTTCATATAAAAATAATATATGTCGTAGGGCCATTATCGCGAAATGCTGCTTAAGAGTACTTTAGCAGGTTTGATAATTTAAGAAATTTCCTACTCGCCCTGTCAAAACATGCTCGAGTACTGAATTAAAAAAAAGAGGCCGAGACGATACTATTTGTTTATAAAAATTATCTGTGTCATTAAACGATACTTTTTTAGTCTGCGAAGTTCACTAAAGGTCGGGTGCCCACGAAAACCAAACAGTGAGTAGAAACTCGCGAGTTCATCTGTTCTGGCCGATTCAGCACATTGCTAATCAAGCTGTCGATATGCTTCTTTACATTCACGTGTTAGTCTCTTCATTAGTTTGTTTTTCTAAAAATTGCTGCCTTCGGGTACGGCCGTAGACGATGGTAATCTTCCCTGTACATCAGTCAGGCGTTTCGCAATCCACCATAATCAGATTCGTCAAAGGAGTTGGTAAAATCAAAGCCCGTACTTTAGGCTAAAATACACCTCGTAGTCCTCAAAGTGGCTCAATACCACTGTATTTTTGGTTGTGTGCTACAAGGAAAATAGTCGTATCACAAAGTTAGGCAAACACAACGTAAAACAGCAACATAGCCGCGTTCACGTTGAAACCGAAACCAACCAAATTGAAGCAACCTAATGGCGCCGAGTATGTCAGCGCCCTCTATCCGCCGGTGAGGCAACTACCAAAATGAAAAGGTCTATAGGTTTTCCGAGGAGTTCCCAGTATTGGCGGAGCGATATCGTATTTTACTAAATGCTGTATCCGAGAGCAGACGCTCTCTCTTCTACGGCGTTGTCAGTTGTACGTGTGGTAGTGATAGTGAGCGTCTGCGGTTTGGCTGATTGTGTCTCGCTTTAGCTATTTACGGCATGCTATTGAGGCGGGGGAGTTTTGATGTGCTGGGAGGGGTGGGGCAATAACACAACGAAGAAATACAGCAGATTGACATCTTGTCGATTTCCGACCACGAAGTCTCTGCGATGGAAGTGGGTCCGAGCAGTGCGATGCGAAAGCTGGCAACCAGCGTTTGTCTCGGGCTATAGAATCCAATTTGCAGAGTGCTAGCAGACAAAAAAACCTTCCATAACATTTTGCTTCTGAAGTGGCATCTAGGTCGACATGTCGAAAGAACGTCTAAAGTCTTGACGTCAGGTTTCTTCGACATAATATGAGGAGGGTAATGTCATCAAAAATGGTCGGTTTTACGTCGACATAACGTCCCACTTTAAGGGAGACTGACAGGGTATTTATGCTCGCCGATGATTTTAGTTGTACGTGACGTATAAGAGCCCTACTACCCAGAACAGAATTTGCGGCTCGAAATTCGGTTTCTTTCTGCCCGAAAACCGCCGATCGAGAACTGGCCGGTTTGAGTCGCGCTCACTCTCTTTTCCGGGGTCACGGGCCGTTTTCTAAGGTTTAGACGCGACCACCAAATTTAATCAAAGTCGTGGATCATTGAAAGCACACAATCAATACTAAAAATAAAAAAAATATGAAACCCATTTTTTGTGACGTCCAAAAAGCTGCAAATACGTTGATTAAAAAAAAAAAAGGTTGCACAGACAACCGGAAGCATTCTGTGCGTTCACTGCATAATTCTCAACATGGCGTCGTTTCGCATTTCGTGGGACTCGCGGGTGGCAGCGGACGACAGGCGTGGGACCTCTACTTCAGAATCTGTCGTTCACGGTACCGGCGAATTCTGTCTTCCTTCGAAAGAGAGATTTTGGACCGATCAAAAGAATTGCTATTCATCCCGTACGACACGCCCGACTAGCAAGCCGATTGCACGAAGACGTCGCCGAGCCGTCGTCCCTTCTCGTGGCTGAAGACATCGCTCGCTGAAACGTCAAGTACGAAGTGCGTACATCGAGTTAAATACGCACGCGTACAATTTCTTTACTAGGTACGAATGTGGCCAATGCGTGGTGCTGCCCGACTTCAAGCCGGAAGTGCATGTACTGGAGGGAAATCGGCAGCAAACTTTCCGACATACAGTCGATCGGCTGCATTACTACGAATCAGAGTTCCATCAGTAGTTCAGTGGAAAGACGTCCGCTTCACATGCCGCGGGCACGGGTTCTATCCCTAGTGTGGGAGTACCATTTTTTGTTTCAAACATTTTGCGATGTTTAAATTTTTTTTTACAATTATCGCTGAAAATAAAAACAATTGTTGTGGATGATACGTCGCTGAACTACATGGTATGGGATACCATTTTTGACACCTCTGCCGCACAATGCCACTTTCAGATGCAGGACATGTGAGGCAGCTCTTCACGCAACATCTTGCGAGTATTCTTTTCGGAGCCGATCACGGGAATTCACCACGGGCACTCGCTACTAATTGCCAACACTTTAATGTACAAAAACACTCAATCTTTGAAGTACAGAACAGCGAGCGGAACAAACATAACTGCAAAGGAATCGCACTGCGAACGGATCCCGCAAAGCATTTCGCCTGCTGCACCCGGAAGAAAAAAAAAATCGCACAGTCGGGTGTAGCCACGTGACTTCCGCCACTCACCCTCTCCTCTCCACTTCTCCGTGCAGTGCGTGGGTTTCGGTTTCAGTTTCGAGCAGTTGTGTTTTTTGGCTTTATTAAAAAAATACGTGACTATGTGGCAAAATATTAATTTGGTAGTATTCCGACACAATAATAAATCGCCTGGCAAAACATGAAAAAAGAATTTGGGGGTGTCAGTGTCCCTTTAACGACCATAAAACGTCGAGTACATGTCTGAATTGGACGGGAAGTCAAGGGATAACGTAATATCAACGTTGAAACAACGTCCCATTTAATGGCCATGAAGCGTGGAGTATACGTCTAAACTGAACGGGATGTCAATTCACAACGTCATGTCAACGTTTCAAAGACTTAGAAATAACACGTCCCGTCATAAAGCAAAAACCGCAGGACGTCTAATCGACCTAATATTCGTATGCCTGGTTGAATGTGGAACGTATACTCGAAGTCAAGAAAACGTCTGAAACGTACTTTACGTGCACTGGAGACGTTACATCGACATACAAGAAACGTAAAGATAGCACCGCACATCCTAGAAAAGGTCATAGAACGTCAGGCAGACAATTTATCCAAACGTATATTCGACACCTTTAGGACATCATCCAGTACGTCGACTGGAGACGTTATATCAACGTTGTTAATATTCTCCCAATCGCACCTTCGTGCGAACACACCAGTCATTGTATAAAAAAGAAGCCTAGAAAGGGTTCCAATGAATCAAGTGTTTTATTAGCTGGTGACAAGGATCACGGAATGCCGTCTTGGGGGAGGGAGGAAGCACCAGGGCCGTCCATGGAATGTCCATCCTGGTACAAAAATTTATATATATTTATATATATATTTATATATCCAGTACATATTTATATACTGGAAACGTTTTTTTTTTTATTCACCAACGTCCCAACCGAGGCTCGACTTGTTCAGAACCAAAGGAAGAAGAATATCGAGCCAAACCTTATTTATTATTTAATTATCACCTTACTGTTACAACTATGTTTTGATATTGTCTGGCAATATATGCCGGTATAGTAAGATGGGCACAAATCAATTCTTATTCTAGTTTTGGCTAGATGTATGATGACTTCTACAGCTTCGCGATTTAGACAATGGAGAATTTTAGTAGAACGGTTTGATGACTCCAATAACGATACCCGATACTCCGCCACCGCCTTTGCGCATTCAACATATAGTTCTCGGGGCATCGGAGGTATTGGAACGATCTACTAAAACTCTCGAATATCAGGCAACGGCTGCAACAGGAAGCTCGAGGTAAACAGTACTTCCGTTGCTTCGCTGAAGAAGCTCAATGCAGAGCATAAAGCATTCGTGAGGAACAATATGGCACTCCCATCCAAAGCTTCAGTTCAAAGGGTGTTCAGCGTAGCAGTCGACATCTTCAGTAAGAAATAACACAAAATGTCTGACGAGATTTTCGAGAGCCAGCTTTTGCTCGAAATACTGAAGGTCAATAAATGGAACAGGTTGCAACAATAAGAACTTGAATAGCCCTCTTTTTTTTGTTTTGTTTCTTAATTGAAGACAATAATGTTGAAAGTAACGCCACGAAAGTAACGGATTACTTTTTGGGGTAACGGTCACTTACTTTTATGGGAGGGTAATTGTAATTGTAATAAATTACAATTTTGCCTTGAGTAATTGTAAATGTAATTCCTTACTATTTTTCAGTAACGTGTAGAAGTCTGGTTTCGTTTAGTCGCTCCGTCAGCCCGTTGGTTTGCGGGTGGTATGCCGTGGTTCGATGGTGGTCGGTGTGGCTCAGGCGGAGTATATATCTATTGAGTCAGCTGCGCCATGAACAAAGAGCCTCGGTCCGTAATCAGGACTTGGAGAGCGCCGTGTCGGAGGATGATAGACTCAACGAAGAACTTTGGTACTTCCACAGCGGTTCCCGACGGGAGTACTTTTGTCTCGGCGTACCCGGTGAAATAATCAGTTGCCACGATTATCCAACGGTTTCCTTGCGTCTACGGTGGGAAAGGTCCAAGTAGATCCATTCCAATCTGCTGGAACGGTGCCGTCGGGGGCGCGATAGGATGCAGGAGGCCTGTCGGCTTCGTCAGCGGTTTCTTCCATCTCTGGCACTCGTGGCACGATTGTGTGTAGAGGTGGACAGTCTTCGGGAGCTTGGGCCAGTAGTACTTTTCTCGCACCCTTGCGAGAATCCTGGTGTAGCCAAGGTGACCCGATGTCGGGTCGTCGTGGCAGGCTTGGAAGATCTTTTCTCGAAGGCTAATGGGAAACACCAGGAGCCACGTCGAGTTTCTGTCCCCGAAGTTCTCTTTCTAGAGAATACCTCTCCGGATGGCGAACCATGGTAGGGCATGCGAGCGGGCTGGGGGAAACGTACGCCCTCGTCCCTTCAAGTGGTCGATCGGTGCGCGCAGCTCAACATCGTCCCGCTGGAGCGCTGCCTCACCGTTAACGCGCACAGCGCCAAGAAAGTGATCGTCGTCGTCGTCGTCGTCTGTGGCACAGCCGGTAGCTGGCTCGACTGGGGCTCTGGACAGGCAGTCGGCGTCACTTTGTTTTCGGCCTGACTTGAAGACCACGGTTACGTCGTCTTCTTGCAGTCGTAGGCTCCATCGAGCGAGGCGTCCCGATGGGTGCTTTAAACACGCTAACCAGCATAGCGAGTGGTGGTCGGTGACCACTCGAAAAGGACTTCCGTATAAGTATGGGTGGTATTTAATGAGGACCAGACGACGGCAAGGCATTTTTTCTCGGTAGGTAGGAGGAGCTCCTCCCATAATCGTGATGCGACTGTTTGAAATCCATCCACAGTCAAAAGAATAGTTCCCTGGAAACACCCCTTGTTCCGCTTCAATGAATAGATAATGGCTACAGAGTGATGTCAACTTGTCTCGACCCCCCCCCCCCCCTTTTTTTGTTTTTTAAGAAAGCGACCTGTGTATTCATCGGAGAGGAAACCGATCCCCTGAATGCGGCCTTTGTATCCATCGGAAGGGGAAGCTAATCCTTCAAAGTCGTTTTTGTTTCCATCGGAAACAAAAACGACTTCTAATCTCCCTCTCGTGGCTTCCACAACGCTAAGTCGAGGCCGAAAGATAAAGCAAATATTCAAAGCAAGTCAAAACCCTCTCCCGCGTTGGCCACGACGTCACGGAAACGATGGGACGCTATTGGATGGGGAGGTGGTGGAGGGATATATGATTCCCTTTGAGGGGCATTTGCCGCTACGTTCTTGACTTGTAACCGACTATAGCGTAGGCGATTACGCGCTCTGTACCCTCTTGTCGTTGGACTAGTATACTGCGCCGAGTCCTGTATTGCTGGCGTCTGTGTGAACTTCTGTTTCGGCTAACTGGTCGAAGTGGCTAAGTATGGGTGGCGACTCGTCGAATGCCTGTTGTTGTTCTTCTCCCCATTCAAAGTTCATGGTGTTTTTCGTGAGGTGCTTGAGCGGCGCAGAAAGCTTGGCGAAATCCCGAACGAACCGCCTGAATCTTCGGACGGCCTTCTTGTCGGTGGGTGGTGGAAATGCTGCTACGGTGCGAGTTTTCTCGAGGTCTGGACGAACACCTTCGTTGCTCACATTGTGATCAAGGAACATCAGTTTGGCGTAGGCGAACCGGCACTTCGTTGGCTTGAGGGTAAGTCCGGTGGTCCTGATTGCTTGAAGACTGAAGACGTCGCAAGTGCTCGTCGAAGTTGGCCGAGAATACCATGACGCCGTCGAGGTAACCGAGACAGCTCTGTCATTTGAGGCCTGCCAGTACGGTGTCCATGACACGCTGGAATGTAGCTGGCGCTGTGCACAGTCCGAAGGGCATCATCGTGAACTCGTGCAGTCCATCGGGCGTGACGAAAGTAGTCTCCTCTCCGTCCCTTTCGCCAACTTCGATCTGCCAGTAGCCACTCTCAAGGTCCATCGACGAAAGGTATCTGGAGTGGCGCAGCCGGTCCAGCGTGTCGTTGATGCGTGGGAGCGGATACAAGTCTTTCTTCCTGACCGCCTTAGCCGCTGGCATGTGTAGACAGAATCGAAGCGTTCCGTCCTTCTTCACCAGTACGACTGGAGAGGCCCAGGGGCTGCTTGAGGGCTGAATAATTTCGTCGTTAAGCATCTCTTGTACTTGCTCATGAATGGCTTCCCTTTCATTTGGGGAGACCCGGTACGGCGGCCGGTGCACAGGGAGCGCATCGTCGTTGGTAACGATGCGATGTTTCTGAACTGTTGTTTGGCGCACTTTCGACGTCGTCCCAAAGCAGTCTCTGAATTCGAGGTCTCTGAGCTGTCGTCGTTCCGTGGCACTGAGGTTGCAGTTAACGTCGAGCTTTAAATTTCGTTGTTTAAAACAGCAGAAATGCTTCTGCCGTCACGTTTGCTTACCTCGACGACAGTGGTCTTTTCTTAGTATTTGTCTTCGAACATCGACCGGATTTCTTACTTTGCGCACTCCATGCGTGTACTCAAGTTCAAGGTATTACTGGTGAGTATTGTATTTAAAGGCGTTTATAAAGGACACGAATTTTAACGTGTTTTCATCACCTGAGAAAAGAGATTAGTGTTAGCAGTCCTGAACGCTAGCCATGTCCATGTGATGACGCAATCGCATCTCTACGTTGCTATATCGCTGCTAAAATGACATGATCTTTTGTAATCGCAGAAAAAGCGTGTGGTGAAATTTGTACTAGTGGTAAAGTCGTGTGTTAAAGAAACGCTGAGCCGAAATTTGGTGCTCACATAACAAGTCTGGAGCGATAGGCGGGACGCTGCAAAATCCAAAGAACGTCCCTCATACAGCGATATCTCTAACGGTTGGCCGTATTTTCGCAAACGAAGTGCGCGATCGAACACGGCCGACGAGGCCGAGAAGACATGTGACATCCCGAATCTCATTCCCTCTCTTCTTCGCTTCCTCCCCTCGAGCAGATGAGCCGAAGCGAGGAGAGAGAAGTAAGGTTGCTTCCCCTCATTCTCAACTGTTCCAGGAGGACAGTGACATCACAGTCCTCGCTTGATCGCACCCTTTTTTTTTTTTTTACCAAAACTACGGTTATTTGTTTGAGATATCGATCTATCAGTGATGTCCTGGGGTTCGTAGCGTCCCGTTCAACGCTTTTGAGGCCTTATTTTGCGAACTCTAAGTTTCGGTCGTGATCGTCTCAAACGGCGTACTGCATCTTTTCCTTTTCTTTTTTTTCTTTCACTCAGCCCTGCGTGCCTATCATGGAAAAATAATAATGCTTGAGGTTATGGAAAACTGTGTCCATTTTCTGTTGCGCAAGTGAGTGGCAGCGCGTTCCATTCTTTTAGAGGCACCACAGAAATAGCTGACGGCGGCGGTGAAGTGTCCGCCGTGCTGACGACCTGATCCGCTTGTTGCAGTGGTTGCAGGAGTGTGCACGCGCAGCGCCGAGCGGCCGTTTCAGTCGCTCCGGTCGCGATGGCCGCAGTCGTAGCTAACGTGCTTTTTACAGATGTCTGAACCGGCCTTTACTCGCGTTCTACGAAATCTCCGTTTTACAGTATCCAATTGCTACACGTAATGTTGGATGGTTTTTGGAGACTTTCACCGCGTTCAATTTCACTATGACATCTGTGCTTCTCAAGCCCGACTCGAAAAGTAAAGCTGTTCTGCTAAAACTCGTCGCCTTGGAGCCGGCTTTCCCGCAGAGCTTCGCCTCGTTTCTCTGCTTGAGTTCCCCTCTACACTCATCTCTGGACTTCAACATTACCCCATCCCTTTAAACGCTTAACGTCACGGGCAAAACACACTCCTTCCCCTGCGTCACCACAGCCGCGCACTCCTCCTAACGGTGCCGGCTGTTTGTGGCTTGCGTTCGCCAAGCGAGTGCTCCTCCGCCCCAGTTCATGGCGGCCGCCGCCATGAACTGGCACGCGCATGAAGCGCCTCGCCTCGCTCACTTACTTCACCGAGCATACGTGGCGGCCGTCAGTGGCATCCAGGACGCCAACCACGACTGCTATGTACAATGAACCACGTCGAACTTCCGTCCTCACACCGGTTCCTTTTTCGCCCACATGGAGCGACCGTGCTACAGCTCTCGCGTTGACTTCTTTTCATGTTCTGTCTGGATGCCCACAAGGGCTCTGTAAGCGTCCGGCCCGGGCTGGAGTCCAATCACACGCTTCGCGTCCCGAGAAATGGCGAGCACCATTATTGTGTGATGGGGTTCTGAAAAGGTTCGTCTGCTTCATTGGCAGGGGTTGCGGTGACGTCAGAACAACGGCGAGTTCTGATTGGTTCTGAATGAAGGATGGTGGGTAAGGGCAGCTTGCTTTGAGGTCTACTCACTATCCTTCATTCAAAGCCAATCGGAGCTTGGCGGTCTGACATCCCCATAACCCATGCAGACGAACTTGCGCTACGTATTGTTTTTTTTTGTCTGCTCTTATTTTATTTCGGCGTTGTTTGTCGCAAGGACTATGGTGAACGTGGTGTGGCTAACATATTTACACTGTCGATTGAAAAGCTTTTGCGTAGGGCTGGGCAATTGATCGATTAAGGCCACGGTCCCACTCAAAGTGGCAGTTTAGGTACTTTTTGGAAGGTCATTACTCATCTCCTTTTAAATACTGTTTTGTGGGATTGATGTCATTCGAAAGGCAATGCAATCCTCTTTCATTTGATATTATGTATGTATTGGTTTATATTGTTCATGCGCATTTGTAGCGTTGCGAATATGATGGCGCGGACCCTCACTTGCTCCGCTGGTTCATGTTTCATGAAGAATCTATTAAAGATAACACGGTTCCAATAGAGCAGTTTTGTTAAGATGACGTCGGAGCAGAACGTAACGGTATACTTTTTTGGTATTTGCACTACTTTGTTTTTTTCAGCTCTCCAAATATTGCCCTAAAATTGACATTTTTCAGCACAAATATGTTTTTAATGACAAGCGCTAGGGCAATGAAATTAGCTACAGATGTAGAGCTTATAATTGGTAATATGCAGAAAAACATTTAATGTTGTGTAAAATTTTTTGTTGAGATATTTTATATCAAACGTAGCACTTTTTTGTGCTTCGAGTCATGGTAATTCAAATGCCGCTGAGTAAATAATTAAACTATGGTAAAATCTTTTATAACATTTAGAACTACAATAGTTGCCCAAGAGGTGGACGGTGGCTTTTTTTATTTTCAAAGTCATAACGCTCCAGGAGCCCTTCAAACTTACCTGTTTTTCACGCACATCTTTTTTGGACATCAAACAGATTTATTGGCATCTAATAACATTTATTGTATGGAATAGATATACATTGCGATGTATTAGATTTTCCCAATGATCTTGCTTTGGTTTCTTGATAGTTGTAGAGCTTAGCTAATTTTAAAAACAATTAAAAACTGTTTGGGCGTTTTGTTGCGCTACCTGGCGGATGGCAGACAAAACTGCTGATTTCTAAGTTCAAAAAATTTTCGAGGGCGGCGTTGGCGTCTGTATCATCATCAATCTCCGTGTCGTTTTACCTTCACATTTAGAAAATATATTTGAAGATTTACTATCGATAAATGAACGGTTTAAGTACTGGGTCAGGTTAATAAATCTAAGACAAATAATTACACAAGCGTAGCGTGATATAAAGTGTTCATTATTCGATATAATTGAAATCAATAAACGATAAAGACGAAGAGGGGAAGAATACACCCGAGTTCACTTCATGCCTAGAGTCACTAAATGAGCTGCGCTTAAAGTATCGGCACTCCGTTCCCCAAAATTGTTTTGGGCGCCGCCATTTTGGGTCTTGTGCAGAGCAAACGCAACTGCCGATCGTCATGATCCAAAAGTGCGACTTCCTCTGCATTAGATGCGGTGCTAGGAAGCTGATGCAATATTGCTATGCTCTGTCGCGGGTTGTTTAAACATTCGTGGAGGACGGAAAAGCGTTTCCTGTGATTTTAGATAAAGCTTCAGATAACTGGCAACCATGATTTTAAGCCACAATATGGCCAAGTGTCGTTACTCTGAAGCGTAGCTAATTTACTGGCACTAGCGGGAACAATGAGGAAGAGGCAGGTGTCAAAAGGTAGTGGCTTGTGGAATCCACGGGGCTCACGTCATGGCCCCTCCAGGTATTACAAGCTTCTTGAACAAGGGCATGAATAGTGTCATTAAATAAGCTACGCTTCAGAGTAGCGACACTTGGCCATATTGTGGCTTAAAATCATGGTTGCCAGATATTTGAAGCTGTATCTGAAATCACAAGAAACGCTTTTCCGTCCTCCATTTTAAACAGTTTGCGACAAAGCAAAGCAATATTACATGAGCTTCCTAACACCGAATCTAATGCTGAGGAAGTCGCAATTTTGAATCATGACGATCGGCAGTTGTGCCTGCTCTGCACAAGCACCAAAATGGCGGCACCCACAACACTGTCGGGGAAGAAAGTGCCGATACTCTAAGCGCAGCTCATTTATTGGCCCTACTTGCCGCGAACCTCCTTTCCCCTGACTGAAACTGAAACTAAATTTGAATAATACACCATTATTATAGCTTATTTAGTTTTAACCACCTACACATAATGAGAGGAGGAAGCGGCCGGGTAGGAGAAACGCGGGTTTTATGTGCGACTGTTCTAATCAACGTTAGTTCTAACCATCTCAAAAGAGAGAACGCGCGAGCTAGCGCTGGTTAAAAAAAGACGGTCCAAAGAAAAGAGGCGGCACGCTGTGTTCTTTGTGATTGTGCGTCTAATTGCAAATTGTTGTGTGTATGTTTACACAGCCGGAAGTTAGTCTGCCTGGGCGTCTGGTGTATCAGGTGTAGTCGTGTAGATGAGCAATTTAGCCAGTGCGGTACAACCGCAAACCTGAATCTTTAACGTGCACCACGCAGTAGTGATACACGACCGCACGCCGGTATGATGCTCTTCCAGATCGAAACGGGCAGGGGCGGAGTGGGTTCTGCAGCGCGAGCTTTCGCTCCACGTGCTCCCAGCTGGTGTGCGCTAGACATGCACTAGGGCCACCGATCGCCCCCCCCCCCCCCCTTATATAAGTATTTGAAGATCGACGATGGACGTCGATCGTCTCGAGGTAAAGTAACGTAATAACATTATATAAATAATAAACATATTGAAGGATTGAACGACTCAATTTTTCAATTCTTGGATTGTAATATGGCGGTAGCCTATTGTACTTACTGTTGATGAAGAGCAATTTGAGGTGACGAGGTAATGATTAAATGATGAGGCTCTATAAAAACAACGATATTAGTGGGTGTCGAACCACAACCTACAGTGCCAGACTTGTTTCTAGTATCGTGTACCCAAAGACCTTTCTTCACCCGCAACAGAATATGGTAGAATCAATGAGGATGCTGCTTTACAACGCGTGGAACAGGAAAACTGCACTGTGCAGAAGTGCGGCTTATTCGTTAATATGAGGGACGGATTTCTAGCAGCATTCCCTGATTGACTACTTGGAACAAATGACCTCGTTGACGTAAAGTGTCCCCGTTCCAAAATATTCCTGAAGCCTACTTAAACCGCAAAGGAGTATGAAACGAAAAATAAGAAAAATGAGCCTGGTGTGAAAGGTCCAAATCACCACCATAGCTTCTACTACCAAATACAAGGGCAGTTACACAATACACAAAAAGAGTTTTGTGATTTAGTTATATTTACACTCAAGGGCATTGATATCCAACGTATACAGAGGAATGACACCTTCTGGTCAACCAACATAGAGCCTTTTCTACTCAAGTTTTACATGGAAGGCCCGACTTCCGCCGAAATTCCTCACGTAGACGAGTTGTCCGACCGAATAAACTGCCATTACTCCCGATCTGGGAATATCTCGAACTTCGTTCATAGGCTATAGTATCATGAGATCGAGGGGTGTGGCTCTTCGTCCGCCGTACATTGCTTCGGCGGGTGTTGTTACCGTGTAAGATGAGAACGTCGCGTGCTGCTGGAACAAGAACCTGGCGATTCTTCACTGAACTGCTTCTTCCGTAAGCTTCAAGAGGGCTTTCTTCGCTTCGCACACCATCTGTTCTGCTTGCCCGTTAGTTGCCGGATGGTATGATGCACTTATGTGATGCCTGATGCCGTTTTTTTTTTTAGAGCGCAGCACTTAGGCACCCGTTTCCAGCTTGAGCGGCGTCGGCGTCGCCGTCAGCGTCGGCGTAACCGTTAGGTCACGTGACTGACCCCCAGGTCACGTGACTCCTAGGTCACGTGACTCCCCAGGTCACGTGAACCCCCCCACCGAGGTCACGTGACCCCCGTGAGGGGAGGAGGAGAAAGGAGGGGTATACCCTCCCCTCAGTACCCTTCCCTACCCCTCCTCCTCAAGAGCTGCGCTCCAATTCGGCGTTACAGGGAGTTGTAAGCGGCTTTCATTTTTTTTTCAAAAACTTGTTTATTTTATTTGAACCAAAATTTGGTGCGTTATCAGAGAAAAGTATTTTCGGTAGGGCAAAAGTAGGCAAAAGAGAGCGTAGAACGTCAATGACGCATTTGGACGGTCGTGGCAGGCATCGTGTAAACTTCCAACCACTTAGAGTACGCATCGACCATGACTCCGCAGATGCGGATACGTTTCGCCACCCACGGACTGTGAATAGTGGATCGTTTTCAGTTACAGTTCATGATGGCGTTGGACTCAAGGAAGACTTCGAGTCTTTCCAGAATGTTAGCCCAGGTGCCAGGACTTTTGTCGAAGGCGGTAAGTGTTCGAAACGTCGACAACGTCGGTAGCCACGTGCCGTGCTTGACACTGGACGCTTACCATTCGCTGAGAAGAAACTTGCTTGTTCGTCTGCCATGAGTCGTCCGATATCAGATCATCACCGCAACACCATCTCCCGACAAAACAGGTCTTCATTGTCCGCATGTCCATAGTTAGCAATCACGTGAACTTATAAATTCCCGAACGCTCGTAACTTGCCGTTGCTAAACGCCGTTCATTCATAGCGCCTTCATTGCAAATAAACGTCTTCCTATTTATTCTGATGGTTTTCATCACATTCCTCCTAAGCTGTACTTATAACAATATGTGTGTCGGTACTTCCAAAAATATTGCAACGGCGTTTGTTTTCTCGGAACTATAATGTAACAACCTTTACAACATCTTCCGGATCCCGTGAAACACAATATTTCGTGACGTTATTTTCAGTCGTCATTAAAATGGTGAGGTAAGTACCAAAATCGCGAAGCAGTTTACTTGACGTCCACTTCCACTGTTGTCTCGGAAGATTGAGTCTACTGAGCGTGCATTCCTGCAGAAGAAGTTTTCATTGATAGAATATTGACATGTCAATCAACATTTGATTCCTTCTTGGTAAGATTTATTGCAAAAGCCCGTTACAACCGCCGAACCGCATCTACCTATATCAGAGAACAATTTATACCCAGCCTGACATTCTCGCATACATCCGTTTGCTGGGCCACGCTACTTGAGCCAGCTGAGCACAGCTGGCAGCGGCGCGAGCAAGGCCACGAGGAGAACGTGATGGTGCTCGAGCCATCCCACCGTGAACCAATGTTTCGGCCACAACACGGGTGCGTGTCGCCATCTATTGGTTGAACTAACGCCTTGTTCAAGATGGCTGCCGTGGGACCGCAGCCTGCACTCATCGCGCTTAATTTTTTTTAACGGGTTATCCCGTAAAATTGTGACTAACCAAAATAAAATAAAAATTAAACGCTTTCTCCACGCAGACGTGGACGAGTACATCTGCATGAAGGGTAAACAGTAAATGTGCGCTGACACACCAAAGGTTGTATTTTTTGTTATTTTCTAAAAACAATGCAAATTGTAGTCATAAAAACGCAAAAAAACACAACGCAAAAAAAAATTCACCACACGCGCGCGCGTTTTTTAAACATTTGTTTGTTTTTTACCTTATCGCTTTTTTTTTTGTTCGCGACGTAGTCGATTATAAAATTTGGAAGCGTTGTAAGCGGCATTTCTATCATATGTAATAACGCCATCTGAAAAACATGTTTTTTTAACGCAATTCCGAACGCAGTACGGCCCTTATTTTTTAAATGCCGAAAATTGGAATCCGGAGTGATTCCGATTCTGGCTTTTTATCTTCCCTCGGAAAATATGGCGGCGCTCGACACATGCAGCACTGAGTATGATTGGTGTGTCGGGAAATTCGACGAAGCTCTCTTTCTTAGGTGCCCGACGACCTCTCCGACTTCGGAAAGGAAATCCTCAAACGAATAAAACAAGTTTGTTTGGTGTCTGTGTACCGTAAGTTTCGGTTGTGACACCGTCGAGGGCAGCCTTTCACGCAGACCCGTCGCGATGTGGCCCTTCGCGTCTCTCACAAAAGCCCACTGCGCGTTCTCTTCGACCTCGCACCGTTTCAAAGAATTTGAGATCGCTAAAAGGGCCCTTAAAGGACTTCGAACTCGTTAGTGAAGCGTCCTCTGCTCAGGAGCGGTTGATCGCGGGACGCGGACGAGCACGGCATTTCGGGTCGGGACGGTTCGGAGTCGTGAGAGAAGGGAGTTTTAGCGAGTCGTGTCCACACGCACGGTTCGTCCCCGAACGTATCGGCGACGCCACTGCTTATGCGTGCGCGAGTCGTTGGGGGCTTCGGGTGACTCTTCTCGTTCGTTTCTCCCAGTCCGGCCGCTGGAGTCGTCACCGGAACGCAGCCAGCACCGTTCACGGCTCGTGTAATAAAATATGGCGGTCTGTATGTCCGCCGCCCCAGCCGGCGGACAAACCGCAAATCGCCTCCCGCTGTCCGCCTCCCGGCGGACAGCGGGAGGCGATTCGCCATCTATATAACTCTGCTCCATTTGAGAGATTGAACCAAATCATTTCGAGGACGGCTCACAATGGTAAGCGATCGCGAATGCTGTAAACTACGCATGCTAGTAATTTTTTTGCTATCTGCGGGCTGAGTAGCTGCCTTGGCGACCGAGAGCATACGACAGTGATTTGGTTCGACGCCACACAACGTGAACGATCGTTCAAGTTCAAGATGACGGAGACACACCACCTACCTTTGCGGTCGTTCGGACACTTTTTTACTCTATCTAGCTTCGCAAGTCTTGAAATTTCGACCGGAAAATGTTACGTCGGCCGTCTTGTTTACATCATGTCGTACGCCGGAAACACGAACCGCCACGGTTTCGCACGCTGAAGAATTCTTCACATGTTTAGTGGAAGATGGCGCTTCCGGTCAAACATAACCATCATCATTGTTTACACAGTTCATCAGTTTTACGATTCGCTACAATACGTTAACTTTCACGTACGGTTATACAGGACGGAGCAGCTGCACCGTTCATGATTTCGGAACCATGTGCTTCAAAAACGACTCGCTAAAACTCCCTAGAAACTCGAGTTGCAGGACGACTGAATCCTTGACGTCATTGCACTGGTGCGGATCGCGCGGGAACTTCATATTCAGCTTTTGTAAATTTTTTTTTTACTTCACAAATACTGAGTTCCCAAGTTTCAACGTTTGAGGGTAATGTGCAGGCATCGTTTTCAATCATTTCGGATATTTAAAAAAATGATTTTGACCTGTTGTGCATTTTTAGAGTAAACTTTTAAACTAGAGTATACTATAGGGGCAAGATTTCTAATTCTAACTCCAGACATGTGTAGAAGGTTACGCGTGTCCCGGCCACTTCAATGCTGTGCGAGTATCTGTTTACGTCAGCAGAGACTATTGTGAACAATCAAGGGAGGCCGCTTTGGCCGTAGAATATCAACGAACCTCTTTGCATCATGCATCTAAAGTAAGAATTTGAGTGTGTGCCTTTGAACTGTTCTGAACTACACACCGAGGTCGAAATAGTATGCTGCGTTGTTTATCGCGTATTAAAAAAATAAAAATAAAAATTTTTAAAAAATTATTTTGTATGGAAATGAACGACAAATTAATCGATCAATTAAGTGATTAGACGGTAGCGATTAATCGAATTAAACATTTTAATCGACGCCCAACTGTAGTGGTGGACGATCTGAAACAGAAGCTTTCGCTAAAGAACGAAAAATGAAAGCAACACTTCCATTTCCAATCCTTTGAGTTTCGATCAGTGTTGTACCGGCTCGCAAAAACGCTATGCATGTTTTCACTATAAAAACAAAAAAACAAAACAACCTTCGTGCATTGTTTATGCGCCTCTGAAAGTAGTTCTTACAAGGTTTGGCTGTCGAGAGAAGAGTGATGCTTTTGGTGTTGAAAACCTGTACGTCTTGATAAGACGGCATATATCTAATAAATATTCATACGCCTTAATTCTCCACATAAAGAGAAAAATTAGTAATGCTCCGCGGGCCGGACTTCTTTACTACAATTTTTGAGATGAAAACGAGTAAAAGAATTTTTTTTAAATACACGGAAAAAAGTTTTTGAAAAAGACCGTCACAACATATTCATTGTTATGTATATAAATGCCGCCCTTGTGGCACGGAGGTAGTGAGCCGGCATTCGCACCCACAATTGGCGGGTTCGAATCCCGGTAGAGGTGAACGCAATCCGACGGAGTCTAATAGCCCTTTAGCGAAATCCCCCAAGCGCCCCGGCCCGCGCGCGAGGAATTATGGGAGAGATTGTCCCTCGCCTGGCCGCTCTGCCTTGAGATCGCATTGCCTTGTCGCTTGTCTCCTCTTAATCCTCTGTTTTTCGATTTTATTACCTATTTTTATTTATTTCAGTGTATTTTTTATTGCTTCTAAGTGTGTCTATTCTCTTCTGCGCGCGATATTTTTTGTATATATATAGTATTTGTGTCTTTATTTTGCCTTGCTCGACGGGAGTGCCGACGGACAACACGCCGCTTCGCGCGTCGTTCCCCGGGTGAGTACTACCGTTGCTACCGATTCCTATCGCGCTGTTAGCTGTTCATTTTGGTTCATTTGACCCGCTTGCAGTCGACAGGAGCCGTCTATGAATACCCACGCACATGTCATAGGGGCAGGCAGAGCTCTGAATCAACAATCGCGACGCGAGAGCCGAGTGCGCTGTGATGTGGCCGCCCGTGCTCGCTCGTTGACTCGCACTGTAGCGTATGCCTTCGAGTGCCTCTTACTTGACCAAGATACAGCACGCCGCTTTGTCGCCGCGAACCATTTGGTTGAATGTTTGCGAAGCTGAGGCATATGCAACTCTGCGGCGCCTGACAAACTGTGCGCAGCGGCGCGAGCCCTTCGCAAGCGGCGATGGCCCAACGTCGCGGCTTGCATGCGGTCTTAAAGGGATACTTCAACGAATTTTGAAATATTCCCGTCGTGTTCAAAAATAGGTTGAATATGATCCACAATATCCGTAAATCACAATCGCACGTTTGTATTTTGATCCTGGTGGCTGTATTTTTCGTTATAAACGGTCCACTCTGGCAAGCGCTCGGAGAAGGCCCAGCTTAGAGCACGTGACATCCAACGCAATCGTGACGTAGGTCGTCTCAAGACGAGCAAAGCTAAGGCGAGGCTGACGTCGAGAAAATGGCCTAGTCGTTCCAGCCACCGAAGCGGCTGCTTTTGTGCGAATTTTGAGTGACGGGTTAATCTTCTATAATCTTGTAGGGGGACAATAGCGACTTCTGCGACACACAAAAGGAATTCTCGGGAAGAGGGGAGTTCCTCCTTCCCCCTTCTCTCGTCGTGGCCGGAGGCGAGACGACCTCCGTCACTATACTCCGTTTCACCTTCAGTCCGAGCGCAGCGGACGCTATAGTAGGTTACAAGTCAAGAAGGTAGCGGCAAATGCCCCTCAAAGGGAATCGTATATCCCTCCGCCACCTCCCCATCCAATAGCGTCCCATCGTTTCCGTGACGTCGTGGCCAACGCGGGAGAGGGTTTTGCCTTGCTTTGAATATTTGCTTTATCTTTCGACCTTGACTTGGCGTTGTGGAAGCCGCGAGAGGGAGATTAGAAGTCGTTTTGTTTCCGATGGAAACAAAAACGACTTTGGAGATTAGCTTCCCCTCCGTGGATACAAAGGCCACTTTCAGGGGCTCGGTTTCCTCTCCAATAAATACAAAGGTCGCTTTCTTAAAAAAAAAAAAAAAGGGGGGGGGGGGTCGGAGACAAGTTGGCATCACTCTGTAGCCATTATCTATTCATTGAAGCGGAACAAGGGGTGTTTCCAGGGAACTATTCTTTCGACTGCGGATGGATTTCAAACGGTCGCATCACGATTATGGGAGGAGCTTCTCCTACCTTCTTGACTTGTAACCGACTATAGGAGCCATCCCAGCCAATCCAGCGCGGAGAGTGTCGTGTGACCTTGAGCGGTTGGGCAGAGCGGCTGCGTCGCTGTGTCCAACCGGCAGGTCACGCGATTTTCTCCCGACGCTGGATCGGCTAGGATGGCTCGTGGCGTCCACTGCGCTCGGACTGAAGGTGGAACGGAGTATAGCTGTCAAGGTTCCTAGACGAGCATTACAAACGAGGCGTTAGCGACATCCACCAGGTGCTCTTTGCTAATCGTTCAATTCGTTTTAAAATTCTTTTTCGAGACTTTTTTTAACAAGCGATTGGTATGTTCCATCTGATGCTGCTCTTTTGAACACATATAGACCAAAAAATGAGCGCCGAAATTTCGTTGTAGTATCCCTTTAATGTATCTGCTAAGCGGTGGTCAGTTGCAAACACCCTTTTTCAAGTGCAGAATGTGATGTCACCCAGGCAGTTATCTCGAAACTCGTAGTTCCTTCGATAATTTTATTTCTCTAATCAAGATGTCAGCTCAAGGTATTTGATTTCTTTAGGTTACCTTCAGCAGCAACATGCCCGGTGGTACAGTTTTCTGTGTGCCAGGCTGTGCAAACAATACTGCCAGCGCACAGCATGTTTCCTGGCACCGCTTTCCAAAAGACAGCGTCCTGCGAAGCGTTTGGGTGAAGACAACTGCGTGCAGTTGTCAGGCACCGCTGCGTTGGATATGCCAAACGGTGTTACGGTTTCGCAGGAATTCGGACAAATGATTCACGACGGCAAAGCGGCGTGCTGTATCTTAGTCAAGTAAGCGGCACTCGAAGGCGCACGCTACAGTGCGAGTCAACGAAGCGAGCGCGGCGGCTAAATCGCACCGCACTCGGCCAGTCGGCTCTCGCGTCGCGATTGTTGATTCAGAGCTCTGCCTACCCCTATGACATGTGCACGGGTGTTCATAAACGGCTCCTCTCGACTGCACGCGGGTAAAATGAACCAAAATGAACAGATAACAGCGCGATAGGAATCGGTAACAACGGTAGTACTCACCCGGGGAACGACGCGCGAAGCGGCGTGTTGCCCGTCGGCACTCCCGTCGAAAAAGGCAAACTAAAGATACAAATACTAGATATATATACAAGAAATATGGCGCACAGAAGAAAATAGAAACACTTAGAAGCAATAAAAAATACACTGCAATAGATAAAAATAGGAAATGGAATCGAAAAACAAAGGATTAAGAGAGACAAGCGACAAGGCAATGCGATCTCAAAACAGAGCGGCCAGGCGAGGGACAGTCTCTCCCGAAAATTGCAAATCGTCTATTGCGGAGAAGGCACCGCGTAACCGAGATTTCGGTTGCCCGTCAACAGATCCCAAGGTGGTCGGAACTATTCTTAGGTCCTTCGCTGGGACGGGCAAGGTTCCCTTTGGTGGTTCGGCACGCAGAGCCCCCAAATTTACTTTGTTGTGGATGTAACTTTGACAACTCTTATGGCCACGGTTCCAAGGAACTGGGAGGAGCAGCTGCAAGATAATGATTCCAGCACCACCATGCAACCCGCGTTCCCGGAACTGCCCTTCTGCAGCTCATCTGGGTCAACGACGACCCGAGCCCGGTCCTTCGTGCCGGCGCCAAGGGGAAGTGCCCATCGCGTTCCTCTACAAAGGGACGAGGAAACGCAAATAGCCAGCAGTTGTTGCGATAGGCAAAGTATACAGCCTTCCGCGTGGCGGTGCGGTGCGTCCCCGGAGGCGGCCGAGACGCCACGGGAAGGATCTGACGTTCTACGAGAATAGACCGCACGGCTACTCGAGCGGGAAGTGAGATCGAATCTTACCTTCCCGCGTTACACGCTGTTAAAGAGCGGCTGGAGCGGATTTTGAGCTGGTACTTTTTGAAAATTCGTGCTCTTTGCTTTATTTCAGGTTGGTCCCAAGCGCGCATACGGACATTTTTTTTAATGGGATTGAACAACTGGATTTTTTTTTCTTTTTAAACCGATAGCCTTACGAGCGACACTTTGCAGAGATTTCGAGCTCGTGGACTCTAGTTCCCGCTATGGAAGAACCCGTTTTCTCTCCTTTCTTGGCAGGAAGAGAGGAAGGAAAAACCCTTCTTTTCTTCCCTCTTGCCGCGAGGAGAAGAAATTCGGGTTTTCCCGACGGCCGCGCAGCGCGACAGAGAAGAGAGGGAGCCGAGGCATCCTGCCCGCAACGACGCGACGAAGGAAGAGACTTCCTGTCGTCTGCTTGAAATACTTGTTTTCCAACATTACTCGCGTTACACGGGTTCCCACTTTGGCAGTATCCAGTTGCTACGCGTAATGTTGAATGGTTTTAGAGACACCCACCGCGCCTACCCACTTACTTCACGGATCACTGAGCACTCGTAGCGGTCGTCAGTGGCATCCACGACGCCAACCACGACGGCTATGAGAATTAACCACGTCGCATTTCCTTCCTCAGGTTCGTGACGCCACCATTCCCCCCGAATTGCGCGACCGTGCTACAGCTATTGTTTTCGTTTCTCTGCACACTTTAAGCGAAAAATACGATTTTGTTTGTTCGATAAGTTTTCTCAATGTGCGTGTCATTGTTTGGAGCGAGTCTCCACGCGAGCTTTTAGTCTTTGCCACAAAGGTGCTTTGTACATGACTGGTGCGTACGATTACCACGTACAACTTTCTTTTATTTTAGTCATCTCGCGTTCATTCCGTACAAATTGTGGAATTTTATACGACTGGAATTTACAACTGGGATTTGAAAAGCAAAACAAATATTAAGATATAAATTAACGATCAACGAGGCAACACTCTGAAAACAGCAGTGCATGAAATAGAGAAAACATAAGGAAGCATATGCAATAATTAGGCAACATTGAAAGTAAACAAAAATAGATTGCCGTACTGTAGTTATGCAGTAACTAAATGGGACAATACAACCTTGGATCATAAAGTACATTGAACAATAAACAAAAAATTGCAGCGTGCAAAAAAATTATATTATTGTATTCATTCATTTATTCATTTATTTCATCTTGAAGGCCCAGTTAGGGCATTACATAAGAGGGCAGTTTAATACCATAAATCAACAACAACAAAAAAATGCAGAAATGGAGAATAATACAAAGAAAAAGAAGTGTAGTAAAGGTTATACAAAATATAAAACAGAAATAGCACTCATATAAGATAGAATGGAAGAGCGTTTTAAAACGGAATACAGCCGCTATGGTAACTATAGACGATGGCAACTGGTTCCATTCAGAAATAGCGAGAGGAAGAAAGGATTCATTAAAAGCATTGGTCTTACCGAAAATTCGTTTGATAGCACAGGAGTTATTGAGGCGACATGATATTCTCTCTGGGGGGGGATAGCGGTGAGTCCTTGAGGTCTGAGCAGTGGTAATACATTTTGTGGAGGAAGCAGAGTCGGGATTGTTTCACGTTTTACTCTACTATGTATCACAACGAATGCACCGAAGTCAACCCATAGATCGCAGTAAGTCGCTTAACATTCCTTCCGGTTACGCGTAGCGACATGCAACGCGTCAGAGCTCGGGGAGCACTGGATTGACGAAGACGGCTCATAGAGTCGGTTGCGGTACTGCGTAAGGTAAAGCGAACCTGAACATCTACGCGACCCGGAAGGAAGCTCCGAAAAAAGGTCCTTTCGCCACTGTCGTCTGCTCTCGCTGCTTGATTCTTGTAAACATAACTAACGTTTTTTTTTAAAATAACGATTAATTAAATAATTGCAGTTCAGCAATCAAAAAGGGGATAAACATGAAAACGTCTTAGTTGTGTGCAATTTACTTCATCTCGGACGCGAGAACTATACTCTGTTTCACCTTATGATGTACCGCAGGAAAGGCTACATGCGCGAGTTTCTTGCTCTGGGGCACATCTCGCTGGCACAAGCTCTCGTCACTTAAGAGCGGCAGCCAACGCTATGAGCTCGCGCTTCTAGCCTTCGCTGCGGTGCAACATAAGGTGAAACGAAGTATAGTTTGGGGGCGACCCACCAACTACAGTAGATTCATAACTTAAAGAACACCACAAAAAAAAACATAAATGAATGATAAAAAACTGTTGGTTTGTTTTTATCTGATAATTTACGCAAAGACATAATTTTTACATAATGCCTACCACCCGCAAAAAAAAAAAAAAAAACTGGTTGTATTGCAAGTTAGGGGTTATTAGTGCAATTTTATTAACACTCACACCACGGAATGTAGCTCTGCTGACATAATTATTATCCTGTATGGTCTGGAAGCATATTATACACCTGCAAACTGTATTGCGGCAGTTAAGCTAAAATAATTTTGGGTTCCAGTGATATCTTTTTTTTTAATTTTAATGCCAACTACATTGTTTTGTGTGTCTAAGTTTAAAACATAAAAATGGACTGCCGCAGAACTGAATGCACCCGAAGCAAAGAATAAACAGTAAATATTTTTGGTTTAATGCTTCCTGTCGTTGCTTACTTTTACCAACATGCTCCTTCAGAGATTTAGAACCCATATTTTTGTTTTTTTCTATCATTGTGGGTTGCCAGTTTTTTTTCTTCTTGTGTTTAATCTTATTCACGACCGCCAAACGTTTTGTACCAATCAACAAATTACTTCGGCTGTAAAAAGAAAAAAATGAGACAGCGCAGCATTATTTTGGAGGGGACGAAGTTAGCTCAGGAGCAGACATACAAGTCGCAACTCCGGTGACGCCTTGGGTCGCTCATGACGCGGATGGGCAGGAAGAGGTAGCAATTTAGTAACACTTAATTTAATCGTCACAGTTCCGAAGGGCACGCCTTACCGTGCGGCATCGAGCTCGTCGGCTGGCTCGAAGAGTGCTGCGAGCGGCGCTCACCGGGGGGAGTCAACGACCCCCTCGCTCGTGTCGGCGCACGAGAGTAAAAGTGGGCCAGTGACTCCAGATCGGGAAGTCTCTGGGCGTCGGAGACGTTTGACCTTGATCAGAACCGCCCTGCCAACGGGCGTGCACGGCAGGGAAGCCGCCGCCTGGTCTCGGAAGTACCGATCTCTCGTGGCGGCCGTTTTGAGGGGGAAGCTTAAAACCCGCAATGTTCTTCAATTTATTTTTTATTTTTATGTTGAACAAAAAGTGACCATACTAGCATGCCTCTACCACTTCCAGGCATATGTGTATAAAGAAGATCGCTCAGCTGTACTCACTGGCCGACTGAGAGCGCCGGTGCGTCTCTTGGATGTCTGGCCTCCATGCTCGCGCTCGCTGCCTTCCGTCATGCTTTGGATGCGCGTTCGAGGTGCACGAGATGCCGAAGCGTCGTTGAAGGTAGCTGGTGCTGGAGGCTGGACAACGCAAACTCCTCCCAGTATAAAATATTATTGCAAAAAAAAAGTTAAAACGTTTGTTGCGAACACTCGCTCTCAGTCTTCGCAATTTTATCTTGAAGCAATATATTACGACATATATATATATATATATATATATATAATATATATATATATATATATATATATATAGAGATATAGAAAGAGAGAGAGAGTAGAGGTAGAGGTAGAGAGAGATAGAGAGAGATAGAGCGATAGATTGATTTATCGAAACTGTTGCATTTCAAGGGGCACTTGAATTGAACAATGGGCGAGGATTGAGCTCTAGCAGCACGAAAGTAACGCTATGAAGGGAGTCCAGCCCCCAAATGTGTGACAGGAGGTGGTTTTCCAGAAATAAACCCGTTGTCAGTCAGCGCTCGGTTTGTGTGTTCCTCGTTCTTTGTCCTCCGTACTTTTGGCGCTCTTTCCCTCTTCGTAACTCGGCATAACCAACTCGCCCAATTTTCAACGGTGTGACAGGACTTTTAAGCGAGAGAAACGAAGACCTTTCCGGAGTGTCTTCGCAGAATCGGACGTGATGTACTGAAGAGCGACAACTAGGGAAGCGTGTTAAAAGGGGGGGGGGGGGGGTTACACTGCTTACAGGTCGTACAAAAGACAGTCTGCATACAGATTCGAACGCGAGCCACCGCGCCATCTGTGCTTCGAATGCCGCATAACAATGAGTTCAAGGAGAAAACTTGACACTCGGCATTCGAACCACGGGTATGACGGCGACTCGTGTTTTGCAGTGTGTCTTTTTGTACGATGTGTGTGAGCAGTGTGACCCCGGCTTTAGATGGAGGCCGACAAAAGACCGACAAATCACCAGCGTCCATTATAAGTTCAGTCCTTAATAAAGCCGCGGTCACACTGATCATAAATCGTACACTAAAGGCACGGCGTTCGCTGAAAGGCACGATGACGGAATCATGTGGGCTTCGAACATCTCTGCCGACAGTTCCTGCATGGCCACTGGGCCGTCGTACAAGGGAGAAACACGCCTCGGGCAGTAGAGAGTCTTAGGGAACCATTTCTGCACATCTGATACGGTACGGCGGACCCTTCGGTACAAACTGCGCATGCTCTGCCCGTAACACAAGACTCGCACATGCGTAGTGCGTACCGCAGCACCCTAAAACGGCACCCTAAAACTCTCTACTGTGTGCAGACTGTCTCTTTGCTGATGTGTAGCAGCAGTGTGCCATGGCTTAAAAGAGCGGTGCAACATTTTCTTGTTTTGTGCATTCGGTAAATAGCACCTAGAACCATTCCTTGACGTCCGCAATCTACGAAACATGTGTTAGATTTCTTTTTTTTTTGTTCACGCAATAGCAGTCACAGAAAAAAAAGAGAAAAGAGAAAGAAACAAGCAGCGTTCGCTTCCTCAGCTTGCAGCAGCAACGTTACCTCGCAGCCGCCCGGACAAGTCACCACATGACTTAGTACCGCTCGTGCACCGCCATTGTGGATCACCTTTCCCACAAGGGCGCAGCCATCTTGAATGTCGTCACTTCTCGTACGCGTTAAAATATCGTTTTGATATCTCCACGCGGCTGGAAGGTGTTCACGAAAAAGGCGTGATTGTCAGACATTCTTGTTTTGCCTCACCTATATTTTCTCGCCTATTCCAGGTTCAAATGTTTTATTATTTTTTTTTCGTCTCGCATACAAGATACGGAGCCTAGGTGCTAGAGAACGAAAGGAAAGAAAATATCTTAACTTCACAAAACCTTTCTTTAAAAAAACTAATAAAAACAATTACACGATTACGTAGTCATTAGTGCTTTGTACAACCCAGTGTTGGACAAAATACTCGATAAAAGCATTTAGGTTAAGTTACTAAATACCTGCTCCATAAAGTATTTAAAATACTACTCAAGTTACTTTCACTGTAAAGTATCTTGAGTAGAGTACAAATACTTAGAAATGTATTTCAATTACTTTTGAGGATACTTCCGCATTGTGTAATTTTTATCGACGTCAGACACAACGACAATTATACGCTTGCGTAAACCTGTTTTAACGGAATGATTTATTAACACGCAACAAAACAAAATGGGGAAAAAAGTATTGTAGGGCTATTTAATGCAGTTCAACTATAAGGAGCAGGATATTGTCACGAAGGAAAAATGATGAGGCGGCGAATAGCTGAATAAACTCAACGTTTAATGGGGCGAACTTGTACCCTAAACAAAATAGAGAAAGGCTAGCGTCGCAGGCGTCGATGTTGGCGAAACAACAGGATCGAGCGCTGGGGCAAGACTGACTAAGGACCGCTACTCGGAGCACCTTTTGTACCCAAGTGGGTTTCTGGAACATTCGGCTTAGAATGTTCGGCGCGTAGAACATTCGTAACTCGATCAGATGACAAGGTTTTCGAAGTAACGAGAATGTCAAGTTGAGAGATTAAATAAAAGAGGAGTCTGCTCCTGGAATCGAACTCGGAACCTCCGCTCGAGAGCCAAGCGCGGTAACCATTCGGCAGCGCGCGTTGCAATATCACTGATACATGTTACAAAACATTTCTGGGACAACAAGAAGGGAAGGATATCAGACCGTGGCGCCCCAGGTGGTTAACTTTAGGACTACACGGATGGGGACAACGAATACAATGACTCAGCGCTCGGCTGGCATAACCGAAAACGGCGTCAGCGTTCGGCTGGATTCGGAGTTCGTTTTCTCCAGTGAGTGGGAAGAGAGTCTTTTTGTTACCACTCCGGTCTGCATGAACAATGCAGCATGCAACGTGCCCAGCTCAGCACAAATGCCCAAGTGGGTCAAGCTCGCATCCTCTGACGACTGCTTTCCGGAGAGATCCGGCACTTAACGTCTCTTCGTTTACTGTTCGTATTTTTTCATTATAATGTGCCCCGCACTCTATTAAAGAATATGACATGAACATGCCCACAAGGCCTGTGGGCATGTGCAAAGGCTTTGTGTGAGGTATACACCGAGGTGTGGGGGCAAAAAACGGGTCAGAGCTCGTTGCCAATAGTGACATTACTGAATATCACGTCCTGCGGCGCACCTTAGACGGATCGTTTAACTGCAATCATAAGCGAACTTTGGATACGGAAATGACTGAATAGATAACAAAGAGAACCCACATAAAAGCCACAGCAGTGGTCGCACCTTCTTCAAGTAGGGGTTGTTCAGAAAGGCACTCAACGTTGGGGGACGCTTTGTTGGCATTTTAAGAGATCATCGTGCTCGTTTTAGAGCGCAGCTCTTAGGCGCCCGTTTCCGGCCTGAGCGGCGTCTGCCGTCGGCGTCGGCGTCGCCGTCGGCGTAACCGCAAGGTCACGTGACCCCAGGTCACGTGGCCCCCTAGACCACGTGGCCCCAGGTCACGTGACCCCCTAGGCCACGTGGCCCCAGGTCACGTGACCCCCTAGGCCACGTGGCCCCCTAGACCACCTGGCCCCAGGCCACGTGGCCTAGGGGGTCACGTGACCCGGGGCCACGTGGTCTAGGGCCTAGGGGGTCTAGGGTCCCCGGTCACGTGACCTGGGGCCTAGGGGGCCACGTGGCCCCAGGCCACGTGGTCTAGGGGGCCACGTGACTCAGGGGGCTCACGTGACCCCCAGGTCACGTGACTCCCCAGGTCACGTGACTCTCCCTCCCCGAGATCACGTGACCCCCGTGAGGGGAGGTGGAGAAAGGAGGGGAGCAGGGAGGATGAGCAGGGGTGGAGGAGGAGGGGGAGGTGAGAGGAGGAGGAGGCAAGGGGATGAGGTTGAAGGACTAGGAGGAGGTGAAGGAGAAGGAGGGGTGGATGGGGAGGATAAGGGGAGGAGGAGTAGCAGGCAGGATAACGAGGGAGGAGAGAGCAGGGGTATACCCTCCCTCAGTACCCTTCCGTCCTCCTCCTCAAGAGCTGCGCTCCAATCCGGCGTTACAGGGAGTTGTAAACGGCTTTTTTTCGTTTCCTGTTCTGTTCTCTGGTTATCAGTGTTCGCTTACATACAGTGTTCGCGACAGCAATAAGTGACGGACTGAGCACAAAAAGAAAATAAGCAACAGAAAACCTTGACGTTCTGCCATAACAAGGTCAAATATACAAAAAGCAAAATAACTTTTATGTCCACATTTCATTTGTCTTATTTATTATTTTCTTGACACACAAGTCTTTATTGTTGTCGTAGGTCGTTTCCCGGTCTGCGTCTCGCCTCAGTGTGGCAATCTTTACTTCCATAAAACCACCCCTTTTGTTTGAGGATTTTTTTGGGGGTTAAGTTTAGGAAACAAAAGGCGCCTTTGGGAAGGCGAGGGAAAGCCTTAATTGTATAAACTTTGGGCTGAAATAGGAATCGCAATCGGTAAAAAAAATGTTTTCACGAGCTCGATCAAAGTCATCGTAGCTAATTGGAGCCAGCAACAGGATTTGGTTGCTCGAAAGATTGTTCACGTTTACTCGTGCCACGCCCACGCCACTTCATACCGAAAAAGTCGGTAAATGGCGGAATGTAAAAAAAAAAAAATGTATTTCAGATAATGAGTACAAGATACTCAGAAATGTAATTGAAATAGAGTATCAAATAGTCTAGATCAAAAATATTTGCAAGATACCAAGATACCTAATGCTATCGGTCCCTTAATTAGCTTTCTGCGTCGTACTGCGAAGGCGTCGATGCTCTGCGCATTCGCAGTCGCCTTCGAAAAGCTTGGGGCGTTCGACGTCCCAAGCTGTTGGGTGTTCCCAAAGCATTCGGGTCTCCTATATTAAAACTTGAACTCAGCGCCTGCCCTGCGCTTGGCCCACCCCAACACTTGGCTGCACTGGTGGCATAAAATGGGCTCCAGATCACGTGGCCGCTTGTTCTGCCTGCCAGTCGAGGGGATGAACGCTGCTTAGACTTTTTCTGCGTCTACCATTGGGTAAACGCAGAACTCCTATCATTGCGTCTACGAATGAACAATCCTCACATTCGTAGGTTACAAATGTGAGGACTAAGTGGAATTTCCTACAAATACGAAAATTGTTGCACCACCCATTTAATGAAACAGACAAACTGGAACAGCCGATTTTTGTTTAAATCTTGACATAGACATTACACTGCTTGATCCGCGGTCCGTCGGAACTGCGCCAATCTCAAACGTGTTTCCGGGCTGTGGCACATCATACTCATTAGAGACTTTAGAATATCATACCTAAGCAGACGACCTATCCTACCAAGGTAGCAAGGAAATCGTGACCAAGGGGCCGAGTTTCCCACGAAATGTCGGGCCGGTTTTGTTTTACGAAGTGCCCAGTGTTCAAAAAAAAAAAAAAGAACCCTATTTTCTCACCGCAAGCCTAAACAGTGCATCGCCGAACGCTCATTCTTCGCTCAAATGCACAGATAGGGGTTGGGACCAAATTTTAGATTCAGAACTTACCATAATAAAACTCACTCAAATGTTATAGCCGTTTTTGAAAACTTTAATTGTTGTAATGGTGGCCTAATAAAACCGAAAACACATATACAGCGTATGCTGCCGGGTACAGGCCCTAGTTTGTCAGTAAAAATGTCCGTAAATCGCTTGTAAAGTTTTAGTTAGATAAAGGTTAGTTCTGATACTTTGATATTCGGTCCCAACCTCCAGCTTTACAATTAGGCTGCGAGTTGGAAACTAAACGTTCGGCAGCGGAACTTTTTTTTTTTTTTATGTGAGAACATTTTGGATTTTTTTTTTTGACAAATACCCGGTTTTGCGATAAGAATTCCTCGAGATTATTTTTTTTTAATATAAATACTGTAAAAATGTTTACAGCGACTTTATCACCAAACGCCATGTTTTTTCATTGAACGGATGGGTTCAGACGCCTTTTCTGATGTCCGACGCAGGCAGCTCCTGTTTCAACAGAGCGCCAACATCCAGACGCGGGGTCTGCTGGTGTCTCTGCTCATCAAGGCCTGCGGCGTGTCCTCCGACAGCGTGGAACTCCGCGACGTCGTCCTGAAGCGCCAGAAGCTGGTCGTGAACGCCACTGAGGAGTTCCACGCGGCGCAGACCATCCACGCGTCGGCCACCAACCTGGTGGACCAGGCGCGACTGGACCCGCTGGTCCTGGACGACATCCAGACGGGCAACAAGATGACCGTCCTCGCGGGAGACTTCTTCTTCTCCAAGGCCTTTCAGACGACCACGGACATTGGCATCCCCCTGGTACGATGTTTGGATCGTTCCCGCGCTATAGGATTGACGACCTTGAGGTGAGGCAACGGTAGCTGAGTGTGAGGTAGCCGACGTGGTCGGAATGGAGGGTGTACTCCTCTTACGCGGCAAAGGATTAGGTATAATCTCGCATGAATGTGATTGGTCTGAAATTACGTCATGTATCCAAGTGGAGAATATAAGGTAAAATACTATACATACTTTTTTTTTCCTTTTGCGTTTGCAGTTTCCGCAAGCTTTTTTATCTTTCAATTTATCGTATAGCCCGAAGTATGATACCTCCAATTCGCATTCCATTTCAAGATCGTAGCACAGCTCTCTCAAAAACTGCCAGGTACGCCAAATAAGCATGTGACTGTTTGAGCTCATACAATCCACGAAACTATTGCATACGAGGTGTGATAAAAAAAAAGTTCCGGGACTGATTTTGTAGCGTAAAAAGGAGAGCAGCACAGCGAGGCGCGCGCAGCAGTCGAAACAAAAATTGGAGCGTGTGTATGTTTATCCAGCCTAGAACTTAATCTGCCTCAACGGGTGACTTGCCTCCCAGCTGTAGGTGAGAAATTTAGCCAGTGCAGTACAACCACTAGCCTGGGGTCTTTAAGGTGCACCACGCAGTACACGACCGCACGCCGGTACGATGCTCATCCAGATTGAAACGGGCAGGGGTGGGGAATGAGTCCAGCAGGATCCCTAGGTTCTGCAGCACGAGCTTTCACTCCACGTGCTCCGAGCTGGTGTCCACTAGAGCCACTCTATATGGCAGCGTAGCTGCCAGAGTAGCAACACGACGCAAAATAATCTAGATGCACGACGTCAGAAGCGCCGATAGTGATCTCCATTTTGGGCCTGCGAGGTTGCCATGGTAACCGTGCCGCTAGCGACGCCGGGCGGCAACTTTGTTTCTAGTTGGTATCTCCATTCGTTCATTAAAAAGTAGTAAAAGACACTTGGC
Source organism: Ixodes ricinus (assembly GCA_037355805.1). NCBI lineage: Eukaryota > Metazoa > Arthropoda > Arachnida > Ixodida > Ixodidae > Ixodes > Ixodes ricinus. Next base: position 64,521 of record JAZHYW010005376.1, read on the forward strand.
ATAGCTGTACGGCACGGGCCTCTGGAGGAACGGTGCCTGTTTCTTCTGTGAAGTGAGACGATTTGCAGCCCGGGGACTGTCGGGCGACAAGAGCTGCTAGGTATCGTAGGTGCACGGACAATGCGAGTGGTTTTCCGCGCCGCCGAGATGGCGGCCGCTTCGTGGGACGTACGTACCGTCCTTGTACTTTCGAACTTCGCTCCTATGGAACAAAATCCGACTACGCCGGCCACGACAGGACGATTGCCTCGGGACATGACTGGTCGACTGCCCCATAGTAAGTGAATGTATGCTTAGCATCATATTTCTTCAAGACCCAATCATCCATTCAAATTTTAAGATGAGATTGTCTCACCGACTGGCGAGGAGCGACGTCGACGACGGTCTCACCCTCGTTTGGGCGATGAACAATCGACGGAGTTAAACCAAGAAGGACAGCATGGTGGTCTCCAGAGGATTGTTAACGCCATCAAAAGAGACGAACGCCAAATTTGAGGTGTTCTTGCCGACAGGTCAAGTGGTAGTCCGGAAGTTTACCGGCATGCAAAAACGTAGTTTTGTCTGTTGTAGCACACATATCCGTGTTAGAGGGGCCATCAAATGATTTTTTGACTTCTTCTTCCTTAGCTGTAATCCTCAACTCGAAAGCGAACTGTGAAATCCCTTGGTCGTGACATGCTAGGGCACCGGTGCGATAACCCCAGGCTTCCACCGTGCTTTTTAGGCACACCATAGAACTTGGCATTCGCAAGCGATGATTAGTTCCGTCAATTCACTCATTGGCCACGAACGCCAAATTCAAATATTCGTTGACGAATTGATTATTGACGAGCGCATGCGTCCGAGTGACGCAGTTTTCGTGTCCAATGCGTGAGCTGGGGTCGGCTGACGTCATTTTGGCCTTTGTAGGCATTGCAAAGAGGATACTTAAAACCAAACAGACGTGATGATAACAATATAGCATTAATGTGCACAAAACTGACATTAATGTGCACAAAACAGGCCCAGCTACATTAAATAAATATCACACTCGTAAAAAATAATTGTGTGTAACTTGTTAATTACAAAGACGAACACACCTCTGAGCAAGCACGTAGCCAGGATTTTGTTTCGGGGGGGGGGAGGGGGGGAGGGGAGGTCCCAGCAAAATGGAAGATTTTGCTGGGACCTCCTCCCTCATACAGCATTTTGCCCATGACAAAATGCTGTATGAGGGGAGGGGAGAGGAGGTCCCAGCAAAATGGAAGATTTCGGGGGGGGGGCATGGGCCCCCTCCCCTAGATACGTGCCTGCCTCTGAGCATCTAAGTTTAATAGTATGTGTTGATGAATAGTTATATAGCAGGTCATTTCATATACGTGATTTGAGCAGACGCCAGCTTGTCACTTGAAAAAAAAAAAGCTGCGATCAAATGCAAGCTATTGCAAAGAAAGCACGTTATATCAAAATTTTCAGAACTGCCAATTCGTAAAATCGTCGATTAGTACCGAAGGTTAAAGATCGCAGGAGCTTCTTCGCAAAAAGTTTCTGTGATTATGCGGTTACCTGGGGCTGAAACAACTTCCCCAAGGCCAAACATGCGACGCATACATTTCGCATTGATTCTCAGACACTCCAACGTTGAAACAAAGCCAAGGGTATGCGAAAATTGCATGCTAAAAGTCTTATCGATCCTCGAACATATCCTGGAATCCGAGCACCGCTACGGCGATATGACTGATGCTGTCGCACAGGTGCTAATATCCAAAGCGATCTTCCACAGAAAAGGTATAAAGTATCATTCTTTCAGATCTTGACGTTATAAATGCGTCAGAGAGCACGAGGAAGTCCGAAATTGAGGAAGTCCGAAATTGTCGTAATGTGCCGCTGGGGGCAAACCCCCAGCGGCACATTACGACTACCGCGCACCGAACAAACTCGCATCCACCAGCTCTAGGCGCTGCCATCTAACCGGTGACATCACTGCTCTTGCAAGGTCACATGACGAGTCGTCACTCGGTTGCTATGGGCACGGTGCCAGCTCGGCTCGTTGCTATGGTACCGCGTGTGACCAATCGCGGTGAGAGGCGGCACACGAAAAAGCGTGGCGCTACTCTGGCAGCTACGCTGCCATATAGACCTTTTCTGCAAGTGCGCCGCCATCTTGAATTGACGTCACTTCCAGTATGGGCGAAAACATTGTTTTGCCTTTGCCACGCCAATAGAGGGCATTTAGGATATAAGCGTAACCGGCACACTTTCTCGTTTTGCCTCCCTTATTTTTTACTATTTGCAGGTTGAAACGTTGGATTATTTTTTCGTCGCCCATACCGGATACGCCTATTAGGTGGCTGGGGACGAGAGTACACAGAAAAGGTCTATACACCGTTCCAAGTAGGTCGATGCAGAAAGGGAAAAACACTCTCGAACCAGAGCGCTGCGCCAACGCTCCGCTTACCCTTTCCCTCGAAAGCTCGTCTGGTTCACGAAGTGGACTGTTAGAAAGCACGTGCGCAGTGTAGGGAGGCAAGTTGTTTCGACAATGTTAGGCGCCGCTTTGATATTATAGCGTGTTTACGCGCGTGACATGGCCTATGCAAGAAAAGAATCGTCCGGGCAGCACTGTGCTGTAATTAGTTGTACAAATAACCAAAAAAACGTAAAATAAACGCCGATTCAGTGTGCGAGACCCACGCTGTCAAACAGGATGAATCTGGGTGCGGCATGTTTATGCTGCACCGGTTCCCCGCTGCTCCGGACCTACGACGCCGGTGGCTGGCGAATTTAAACTGGAAAGATTTCTTGCCATCGAAGAGCAGTCGTGTGTGCTCTGACCATTTCTTGGACTGCCGGCGAATTGCGGAGAACCCCGTGCCGTTCCTTCGCCTGGGCTACGACCGAAAGGTAAGCGGAGGGCGGCTTAGACATTGAAAAAAGAAAACAGTTGCGTGACTCCTGGTCCACTGATTTAATAACTCTATTTTTCTTCAGGTGGTAAATGGTGTAGGAAAGTTTGGAAATGGAAGGAAGACGGGAAGGGGGGGGGGGGGCTTTTGTTCTGACGCCACTGTGCACAGCAAGAAGACTGGGCACAGAGCTCAGACTTTGGCTTAGCTCTGTGGTAGACTTTCCAACACGAATAATAATAATATATATATATATATATATATATATATATATATATATATATATATATATATATAGTAGTACACGCCGCCACACAGTTTGCGCATAAATAATTCTCACGCGAGGCGATTACAGAGAGGCACATCAATGTGCCAATATTGTGACAGTGGATTCCAAATCAGAAACAAAAACCGGATCCGTCGCACTTGCTATCTGTACTCGGTATTTATATATCGATTCATATTTAAATTTGAGGTTTCTACTATTTCAATTAAAGCAGACGTGGCAGCGCAGGTCTGAGCTGCTAGCCGCGCAGTTAGTTCAAATGTCCCGGCGCCCCCAAGCTGCGACAACTCGAGCTCAGCGCAAATTCACAAGCCGTAATTCGTGCCATCCTGGCTTCGTTTAATCCTCAATTTCACTAGCGATCCTCAATTTCACTAGCGATCCCCAATTTCGCTAGCGATCGAAACGCCGAGTTCTGTTTGGGAGCGACGACTGCCCCAGAACCGCGCTAAAAATTACCCACAAAAAGAAGCCAGGAAAGCAGGATGCACTTTTCCCCATGCCTGACATACCGACTAGGATAGTGCTTTCCTCCATGGACGAAAACGATGAGCCGAGGGCGCCGAACACGGCAGCCGTGCCGGCAGAAGCAGCTGCGATCGGTGTGACTCGGTGAGCAGGGTAACAGTCCAGTAACGGCGGTCGGTCATTCGGGCGGGTTCAGATTCTCCCAAATGCCCGGATGAGGGTAGGCGGCGCTACACTCGTTAAAATGGCGCCGGCCAGGAAGCCCAACTTGGAACGGTGTATAGAGTGGCTCTAGTGTCCACTAGCCCACTCTGTCACCAATTCCCCCCCCCCCCCGCAGCAGTCGAAGAAAGGGACTTTCGTGTCTCGTTATGCCAAAGGGCGTCGCTCTGTGAACATTTGGAGCAGCGCTACACGAGTTTTGTGTCCACGTGCACGGTCACAATGGCGATTTCAACATAGACTGCAAACCAGAGCGAGAGCGAACATCAATTCTACGTTAAACATGGCAGATATAAAGCAGAGCCTTTTGAAATGATTCAACAGGCTTCTGTCAAAAAGCAGCGAATTTTGCGATGTGTTTTAAGTGGCACTCGCGCCTCAGGAACGGCAGGACATCGCTGGAAGACAAAGAGCGGTAACGCGATCTTATCCTACCGCTTCTTGACTTCAGTAACGTTTTGCCATTTTCGAGGCGTGAGTGCCACTCAGAACACCTCGCACACCTCACTGCTTTTTGACACAAGTCTTCTAAATCATTTCAGAGGTCTCTGTTTTAGATTTGCCGAGTTTGACGTAAAATTGATGTTCGCTCTCGCTTTGGTTTGCAATCTATGGAGAGATCGCCATTATGCTCGTGCATGTGGTCAAACAAATTCGTGTACAAGCGCAGCTCCAAATGTTCACAAAGCGACGCCCTTTGGTATAACCTTTAGGTATTCGCGACTCCAGCGACCTATAGGGGACGCCACTATCGGGCAAATATGGCGGTCGAATCCAGGTCGTGCCGTGCCATGTGCCAGCTCAACGCACAACGCTGGGGCATCAGCGAGCGGGAATTGGACTCCAAATGGTTCGCCCCGCTTTTTATTCTCCACGTTTCGAACCTCCGGCGATGTGTTGTGGTAAGCGAGCTTCCAGAGGCTTGACTTTCTTCGAGGAAACGAGGAAAGGACTGCCCACTGTCCTTCCACTGTGCTGATGAACGTTGAGAAACGCAGAATGTCTGGCTCACGCGGTTCCATAGGTCGCGTGCAAAGCAACCTGGGTCACAAGGCGATACTACGGTTACGACACAGACACCGGTAGAACTGTTCTGTCGCGCAATCCACCGACAACATGCAAACACGGAAGCCAGAAGAGACGAGCAGAAATCGCGAAAGGACCTGGTCCGGCCAGTTCAGTGTTTTCCCGCTAGGTGTCGTTCGTTTTGCTGGAGTCGTGAATAATGAGACACGAAGATTCTTTCCTTCGACTGCTGCGCACGCATCACTGTGCTGCTCTCTCTTTTAATTCTACAAAATCAGTCCCGGAACTTTTGTTATCACACCTGCTATATGCGAATAGTTGTTAGAAGCGAATATTACTAGGGCTGGGCGTCGATTAAAAATTTTAACCCGATTAATCGCCACCCTTTAATCGATTATTTAATCGATTAATCGGTTGCGTTGATTTTTATAAATAATATATTAAAAAGAATACAAGAACTCGTCTTGCCTTTGAAGACCTATTTTACTCTCTGTTACACGGCGCAAAGGACATTTACAATTGAGGATACATGTAGTTCAACGATTCAAAGACTCACATATTTTTGCTCCAGCTCCGAAGACAAAGTTGTTCCACATTCTCCGACAGGAAGACAAGAAGTCAAAGCTTGGGCGATGCTTTCTTATTTTTTCAGAGAAAGGGACCTCGATGAGAAGGCGTTGATTGTTGTCTGCGTTTTGGCGGATGGTCCTTGCTGCAGCGGCGTACATGGGTGCTTCGCTCGTAGGTGATACTGAAGCGACCTTACGCTTCCACTTTATGAAAACTGCTTTTGCAGATGATGCAGTAAACTTCCTTCGAGTTAAAAGCTTCACCACTGGAGTTTACTTTAAACCCAAACTTTCCAGCGAGATTGCCTTTCATACTCGTGAACTCGTCCACTTTTGCGGGCCGAATACTGGAACAAGCAGCCAAGGCGTTGTTAGCTACTGTTGGGACCGAGCGGTTGTCCGGGCTCTTGGTATGCGGCAGGGAGCCGAGGGCAGGAACTCATGACCTGGCCGGACTCTGGAAAGACCAGGGCGCAGGAGGGTGTCTCTTATATAACTCTTTTTATATACAAATAGACAGGTTACATCATCTGACGGGAGAACACTCGAGAACACTATGAGAACACAATGTAGCAGCGGCCTGCTGCTCGTTTTATAGACCGACACGCGGAGCGACTCTGTTTACCAACACGCCGCAAGGCCGCGCATGCGCGGTAGCTATGTGGGCAAGAGCAGCCCGGCTCTCCGTGTTTTCGCCATTGCGTTCTATGGCGTGCGCTCGTTGTTGTCGTTGTAGGGACGCTTGTATCTTTATTTGTGCGTCGTATTTCCTGAGAACGTATGTCGTATCCTATGCCCGACTATTTGAGCTCGCTGCCCGAGCCTGAACGGCAGCTGTATCGAAACAAACTGTGCGTTGACGGCGTTGCCTTCGACGATCCGTATGCCGTAAACAAGGCCTGCTGGACTTCCGACGTAAAGTTGATGCCACCGAAATCGACGGCTCATGTCGTCGTTTATTTAGTTTTTTCGCCAAGCCAGTTCACGGCCGACACGGTGCAGGCGTACAAGTCTCTTGAGGCCTACGATTACTTCGAGTCGGTTTCCGCACTGCCGGCGGGATCAGCAGTCTGTGGGTCTGCGGAAGTGTGTGTATTCATTAATTGATTAAATACACACAGCGTCTTCAAGTCAAGGTATGATATTTTTCCTACCCTCATGACCACAAGGCATGACAAGCAGTAACGCTTTGTCCTTTCTGCAGTCTTGGCGGTAACACGTTACAAGTAACGGCGTTGCCGGTAACGCATTACTTTTTTCAATAACGTAGTAACCTACTCGTTACGTTTTCGACGCAGCAACGGGTAACGTACTTACGTTACTACTTCAAGTAACGTAGTTACGTTACTCGTGACTCCTTCTTAAGTCTTAAAGAAATTACACTTAAATTTTTTCCGTGTTTTAGGCGTCAAGCCATGTTTTTCTTGGCGTTTTTTATCGTGAGTATTTAGGTGAAACCGTAAAACGAGATAAAGTAATTATGTTCAGTTTCTGCACGAACATAATGTTTCTTAAAATATGACATGTATCGTCAAAACCGTAAAATGTGCTAAATCTTAATTTAAAAAATGTAACGCAGAAGTAACGTGCGTTACTTTTTATCGGTAGCGGTAACGGGTTCCTTTTATTTTTAGACAACGTAGCTCGGTAACGCGTTACTTTTATTTTCAAGTAACGAGTAACGTACTTCGTTACTTTTCTCCGGTAACGCCCACAACACTGCCGTTCTGTCGCCGATCCCCTTCTGCTGGGTAGCACGGGCGTAGCGAGCCTCCGACGAGCGCTTGGCCGATGCTTTGTGCGCGAACACACATGGGAACAAAATCCCGGTGGTCTCGATCAGACGACGGTTTCCCTGCACATAAGCAAGCCTTGGGACGGAGATTGAAATGGAAGCCGCACTTGCCTTCAAGAAAGTGTTTGCCGCACAAACGGTCGTTCGCGCGAGGCGACGATTCTTTTCGATCCACGGATATTATCCACCTTTTATGCCTTTCAGAGTCTGCCGGGAACTTGTGGAAACTCACTCCGCTACTTTTCGTGTACATTTCGGTGCAATTAACAGCAACACAGCTTCGCGGCATGCTGAAATGCTCTGACGCCCATGCGAAACGTGCGCCCTTTTGCCCACACCCTGCCACACCCCCCGGCTCCGGCGCGATCGCAGCGCCGCCGCAGCTCCGTGACGTCAAGCCCGCGTGTCGGTGTATAATGTCACATGTCCCCAGATCCCTAGTAGGGAATCCCCAGGGTTCAGGCCTTCACCAAGGCTGTGGGGCCAGTACCTAACATTCAAGTATGCCCTCCCCCTCTTTCACACACTGCCACACGCGGCACACACGGAAGGGCCAGACATCCTTGGCCGCGGTGTCGCCGGTCAATCTCGGCGGACAATGGGGCCATCGAACTCGAGGAAGGCGGAAGACATCCATAATTGCAGGCGTCCAGGCTTCCGTGGGTTAGGGATAATCCCATGGGCGATCTAAGCCGGGAAATTGAGTAAAGCCCCTTCTCTGTCGAGGACGTCCCAAGGCTGTCGGGTCGCCGTGCGTCGAGGTCAGACAGCAGAAGCAAGGAGAGGGGCCGGACGGCAAAGACGGCCAGATGACACTGGCGTGGATCAACCCGATGATCCTTCGGAGAAGCTCACGTCGTCCTTGTGTACCAAGGTGCGTTGGCGACTCCAAGGTGCCTCTCGCTTTGTCTCCGGGCGCAGCTGACCGTAGCCACCTGGCGTCTGGCGACGATGCTCCAGGGCGTTCACCCGTGCCGGTCGGATTAGTTAGGGAAGGTCGTTTCCTAAGGCCTTTCGCAACACTACCAAGCTTGTTTTTCTGCTTGTTTGTCTTGCCTGGGCAGGATGTGTAATAGATCCTCAACACGTGAAGTTTCGCGGTCGTAAAGGGATCAATTGCGGGCCCGGCTTGTTCGTCTGGCCTCGGTAGAACTGTAGTGGATATCCTGGAACACGTGACGCTTCGCGAGCCTTGCTCATACTCATAGCACCTGGCTGGGAACAGAAAACCGCTCAGGAGAGAACGACAGGATGCACGCCACGCAGCGTTTTCCTTAACAGAGGGGGGGGGGGGCATGAGTCACCCCTAGTTCGGGCAGGTCGTCCAGGATAGAGCCATGCGTGTGTCCAGTTGACTTCTTTTTCAGTACCAATTAAAAAACCGATTAACCAGTTAAAAAACTTGATCGCGATTAAAGCCTTAATCGATTAATCGGAAGGTTAATCGATCAATCGCCCAGCCCTAAATATTACCCGGCCATTCATATCCTTCATAGCGCGAAGGAAAATCTTTTGAACCACTCCTCTTAAAGGGGTACGGAAACCAAATTCTGGAGCTCATTTCTTTGCTTCAACATGACATAGGCAGCAGTAGAACCTCAGAAACATCGATTTTTTATTGGAAACGCGAGAAAACATATTTTAAAGTGAATTAAATGACATAAAATCCACTTGTAGATCATGAAACTTCAAAGGAATGTCGCGACGGCATTGGCCTTCGACGGCAGTGGCACTACTGTAAAACCTTTTTTTTCGCGGCCCCTATTATTCGCGAACCGGTGACAGACGACATAATCGCGGCCACAAAATTTCGCGAGTTTCAGATGACTGCATTGAAACTCTTATAAACCGAATTTTCGCGCGGCCTTAAATTTCGCGAATTTTTGAATTCACGAAAATGAAAGGCTCGCAAACATTACTGGTTTTAATATATGGGAAGTAAGCTCACTAGCACAGTTTACGTAAACCAGAGCGTATTATGGAAGGTTTGGTGAAGAAAACCAAAGCACAGTCGGCCACCTCTAATTCACTCCACTAGACAATTGCTTTCACTCATTCTTCGACGTCAGGGTGTGATGAATGATCTTTTTCAACATGTTGCGCGCTGCTTTCAACGTCGTTCTCGCCGAGGGACGCCGACCTCTGGAAGTGACCCAGGTTTACGTCGCAGAGTTGTGACGGTGTTCGTTTTTGTGCGCGGTATAGTTTCTGTGCAACGACGTGAGAACTCACTCGCCGTCGACGAGCTAAGTTCCCAGCTTGGACGATCGCGTAAGCCTCGTTCGACGAGACCGACAAAAGCGGTACCGGTGTATCCTCTTCATTCGTTTACTGTTCGCCATTGAGACAAGTCGCGTTGCAAAATCGCGGCGATGTGAAAATTTTTTTGTGGTCGTTTTTGTGGGAGACGATATGAGAATTGTACAGTTGTTTTCTCTGTGCTCTGTGCCTTCGCTCGTAAAATGACGTTCCGTCGAGACCGGAGCAAGCCTCCTCTACGCCGGAATCGCGTCGCTTCGTTTAGTTTTTGCCCTTGTGACAAGCAATGTCGCAAAACCCTCATGGTGTATTTGTTTCTTCGTGGTGGGGTGACAATGCCGCGGTCACACCACTATCGATGCGATACGCTACGTGAAATACTCGAGTGATGCCACCGCCGTGCTGCCTCATCAGACTCGACCGGCTTCCCTGCTCGCTTTAATAAATGGATGCCCCCTGTTATGGCACCTTCAAAGCGAAACTTACTTATCCATGAATCTGGTGCCCTCGCCGAGTCTGGTCGTGTGATCACTCGGTGGTAAATAAAGATAAGCAGCAAGTGCCTCGTCCTGCCGGTGTCACACAAGATCCTGCCATCACCTTCGACTACATGAGGTAGGAAAGCTACCAGCATTTCGCCGCCTGCGAAATGACAGAGGTACCTTAGCCGCTTCTCGACAATGTAGTTTAGTTCTGAAAGCAGCGAGCTCGCGCCCCAAACCGACGTGGCCGATGTCGCCATACCGGCCAAGTCGCGCAGCTGACAACGTGGTGTCAATGCGCGCACGACTCCACCAGCTCCGCAATCTCCCGGTGATATCTTACAGCACTATGACTAAGCAAGGTAGTAGCGCTTTGACGCCGCCAAGTCTCAGTGCCCATAACTACGGTATGGCCTTCCCCAGGGAGGCCGATGACGTCACGGGCAAGTCGCGGCGCGACAAATATCCCGAGACGAAGCGTGCTCTTCGATGGCTGATTTTGAAGTGCTCGCCAGCATCAAACATTTAGAACAAAAGTGCAATCGTCCGTTTTAAATACAAGAGCGCGTTTGTCATTGGTGAACAGAGTTGAACATGCTTAACCTATTTCTGGACATTAGAGGCTTATTTCAAGGTTCGATTCAGTTTTCCTTTAAAGAAACACTTACACCCCCAAATTTTTTTTCTTAATTTTGTTTTAGGCGAATTATTATGGTGTCAGAAGACTACCCAATCAATGTTTTTGCTGCAGCATCACGTATATTTAAAAAAAGTAAAAAAACCCTGCAACTGTTCGAAACTGAAACCGAAACTGGACTGCGGAGGAAGAAGAAATACAGAGCAGAGAAATGGCGGAAGGCACGGGGCTGTGATACTTCTTTTCCCAACGAACGTATTCGCGAGGCCACCACAAAACAAATATGGTGGCTGGGTCCAAGTCGCGTCGGCTCGGCCGTGCCACCTGAGCGGGTGGCGCATTCAATTCAACCGTTTTTCTTTTGTTTAACCCCCAATTTTGTAGGTATTTGAACTGCGACGGTTAAGTGTAGCCGGTGCACATAAACTTGCAGAGCATAGTTTTGTTTTCCCGGTGTTTTTTGTTCTTTTCATGTCAAACTTTCGTTTCGAAGATTTCGTTCAAAAACGAAACTATGTGCTCCGGAGAGACGGTAATAGACTCTAATCAGTTTTGATAAGCTAAGGAAAGCGGTGATGACTACAGAATTGTTCCACCGAGAGTAATTTTCAGCTAACTCGCGTGCCTCGACCATGAAACTCCCCAAAGGTCGTATTTTTTGTATTGTCTAAAACGATGCCAATTGTAATCATAAACACGCAAAAAAAAAAAAACATCGCGAAAAAATTTTTTTTTGCGCGCGTTTTTTTTAAATTTTTGCCGTTCGATTTTCCCATTTTTTGCCTCCTCCCTTCTTTTGATCGGTGACGTCAAAAATCGTGAAATTTAGAAGCTTTGTAGGCGACGTTTCTATAACGTTAATAACGGCAATCGTAAAACATGTTTTCTAACGCAATTGCGAACGCACTACGGCCCTCTTTTTGAAATACCAAAAATCATAGTTCGGTGCGATGTCGCTTCTTGGATTTGTATCCCCCTCGAAAAAGTTGGCGGCGCTCGAGCAGATCGGCGAGTCGGGGAAGAAACCGGTTTTTTTCCCGCGCCGGCTCCCTTCTATCCCGCCTACTCACTTCCTCCTCGCTTCGGATCGCGGTGGCAACGGCGCTTTGCTTCATAGAGTGGAGCGGAGGTCCGAAAGAAAGTCGAGTCGCAGGAGACTGCAGAATTTGACTCCTGCACTGGCGCGGATCGCGCGGAACTTCAAATTCGGCATTTGGAAATTGTTTTTGTAATTCACAAATAGTGAATTCCCAAGTTTCGAATTTTGAGGGTAATGTCCCGACATCGTTTTCAATCGTTTCGGATAATAAAAAAAATATGATTTTGATGTGTCAGTGCCCTTTAAGGAACAGCTCCAGTCGTCTGCTCTGTCAACAACACAGGCTGCAGGAAAATTACAAAAATTAAGCAAGCGCGTCTTTAGTCAAGGAGCATGTTAACCCGCTGGCGCCGCACTAAGCAGCTGATACTCGTATTTCAATTCAGGTTTTAGTAGCAATGGAGAAGTCATTTTGACGAGCGGGTTATTTATTATATTACGTACTATGTCCCACTAAAGCGATATTAGTATATTCTTCGGGTTGAAATATGAGCTTAGTTGACTAGCTAGTAAGTGAACTGCTGAATAAAAGTATATTTGACAGACAGAGAGATACTGCTTAAACTCAGACAAATGGTTCTAGCCGGTAGCACGGAGACGAATGCAGACAAACTGAAGAAAGTCTTCATCGGAGAGTCACGCAGAACCTCTCTGCATTGAACTTCGAATTCTGAACGGAGAAAATTAGTATTTTTTGTGGCCGGTCAACCTGAGCAATGTAGACGTATATTGCTGCTGGCTTCAACGGGGGCATAATATAAATAATGGAGGCGCGATAGATCATAATGTCGTGACAGCCTCTAACTTTGCGAGACGCGTCCCGCACCTTTTGAAAGCAGACTATTTCCCTCATCAATCGTATGCAGCGAGCAGGTTTTCCGGAATCAAGTAAGTGCGAAATCAGCCAAACTTCTTCGATGTGGTCCAGAGGCTTTTTCGGCGAAAAGCAGCCAAAATGAATAGGCAACGCACCGACCGGCGTGGGTGGCTCAAACTTGAAGCTAATCGAACACAACCAAACTCAAGAAAAGCAGCTATCGAACCTTCCCATTCACTTGACTGCAACATTGGTGTTCCCTCCAGTGAAACACCTCGTCTGTCGTCCTTAGTCCACTGTTCTACATCCTTATAAAGAAACCACTTATCAGTCACCAAGTAGTCGTCACTGTGAATGTGATTTGAGACAGACAAGAAATCAAAACGTTTTTCCGTGATTTCTCCCCGTCCAAGAAATCGAAAGCACGCGACCGTGTGTTGTGGAGTAAACGGGCTTTCAAACACTGTGACTCCAGTATGCAAAACTTAAGAAATTTTCGGACCTTCGTCAAATTACATTGTTCGCCACCGCGCCGACAACACGTGTCCGCGAAAGCCACCGGAGACGCGGAGGGGCGCAAAGCGACCTGTTCCGGCTGGTTCCCGGTTTTCCCGCTTGGCGGCGTCCGTTTTGCTGGAGTCGCTATTTTAGAAGCCACAAGAAATGGGTATCATATTTGTTTTCTATTTTTAATATTTTAGGTGTACCTTCGATGACCCACAACTTCGATTATATTTGGCGGTTATGTCTAAACCATAAAAAACGGCACGTGCCCACGGAGAAGAGAGTGAGCGCTACTCAAACCGGCCAGTTCTCGATCGGCGGTTTTCGGACGGAACGGAAACAAATTTCGAGCCGTGAATTGTTTTCTGTGTAGTTGGGCTCTCATATGTTATCTACTAATAAAGATCTTGGCAAGCATAAATGCCCTGTCATTGTCCCTTTAAAGGGGTACTCTGGCGATTTTTTGAGCTACCCCAACTAACTAAATTTTCCAAATCCCCTGCGTTAACCCTCTTCGCTATGCTCTTTAGTTACGCGAAATTATTATTATATTTTGTAAAATTGGCAAAAAGATGTTGCAAAATCCAACATTCAAATATACTCGCACTTTGTAGTGCCATCACGTCAGTGGAAGGTTCGCTTGCCATTCCAGCAGGAGTTGAAGTTAGGGGGGGGGGGCAAATTTTTTAGGGGTGGGGGAGGTGGAGGGCATTGAGATTACCAGAGACGTGGCGAATTAAGGAGGTACCTTCAGAAAGACAAGGGGAGTGTACACCCTCCGTAGGGGGTGTGTAGTGAGGTCACTGCAGTGCAGCAAGCAGTCTAAGAAATACTCTTCCAAGCATTCGTTTCGTGTTGTTGCGCGGGTACTAGATCGAGCTTTGAAAGCATTCATTTGATACCATGAAACTGCTTGTAATTAGCTGGGAACAAAATCTACAGTCCAAGGAGTGAACCCATGTCTTCCACTGGCGTCACTTTTTCGTTGTTGCCAGTAGAGACTTTCAATTTGAAAAACACGGAGAGGACCGAAATGTTAAATTCATTAACTTCGCAAAAAAAAAAAGAAAAAAAACACAATATTTTAAGCTAATATTTGGGATGCTATTAAGGCGATGGTTGTTGGTGTGTTTAGCTAATTTTCAGGTAAATCAGGTACCATGAAGGAACCGCCGGAGTACCCCTTTAAGAGTGTTGAAGCTAGACATGACACTGCACCATTCGATTTGGACAACTGTTCGCATACCCTCGTTACTTTCAACCTTGAATAGCTCCAGGAGTATAAACATAAGTCCTCAAAAATCTTTGGTGCGACATGTGAGTGTCACTTGGTAACCGTTTTCAGCCAACCTTCATCCTCTATATCAAGCTGATGAAATAAAAACTGGCAGTGTATGATGACTATTGGCTAAAATGCTTTCTTCACTATGCGTTATCGACCTGGTTACGGTATAATTATAGCGGCATTGCAGGAACACTATGCTAAATCTGCCCATCTAAGTGTTTTGAAAGAACATCTTATTTTTATTGTTTGGTTGAGCCCTGCGTTATAGAATATAACCGTTTTCTTTTGACTTTTTTGAGGCACTGACGAGACTGGCAGGGGGGTTGACGAGGAATGCTCGTGCGGAATGATCTGACGAGGAATGCTTTGTTTAGATGCTGCACGTGTTCGGCAAGGCGGTGGAGGACTACGTCCGGTCGCACTTCGAGGGCGACCTGAGCCAGGCGAGCGAAGTGGACGCGATCTGGTGGGAGGCCAAGACGCACCTCAAGACGTGCAGCCTCCTGGCGTCGGGCTACCGCGCCGCCGCCATGGTGGCCGGCTTCGACCAGGAGCGCCAGGACCACGTCTACGAGCTGGGCAAGCACATCGCCCTCGCCTTCCAGGTGAGTACCGCACCTACTCACAGTTTGAACTCGGGGAAAAAGCCATATTAATAAACAACTACCCAGTACTTTTCAGTTATATTTTTTCGCGAAGGAAATGTTTCTTTTTGTTTGTTTTACGTACATTTTTTGCTACCTGATCTGCTGCGTCAGCAGGCGTAGTGGGCGGCGAAACAGAAAAGTATTGACGGGTATTCCCTTTTAAAGGGGTACTACAACGAAATTTCGACGCTTATTTTTTGGTCTGTGTGTTCAAAGGAGCAGAATCACACCGGACACACCAATATCCTGTTAACAAAGGCACAAAAATCAGCAGAACCCATCCTTTGGGAATGATTATCTACGTTAATGCGAATAGTATCAAACGGTGCGGAGTTATCCGCGTTCGTCAGATGGCCGGCACACTCTAGATACGCCAGCCCACTCTTGAGGCGATTCTAAATTTGTTGCTTTCACAGCCCTGCGCACGATCTCCGCAGCCCAGCACGTGCATTTGTGTCACTTAGGAAGGCGAGCAAAGCACGCGCCATACGCACAAACACTCAAAATGGTACCGACCAGACTTTCTGGCGTCTCAGCTAGTCTCAACCAACGGTACTCTAAACGGTTGTTTATATCTTTACCATAGGACGCGCCTTACAGCGCTGTCACAGCTACCGGTGCGCGCGCGTTCCATGCACGAGGGCTCATTCCGCTCTCGTGAGGGTGAGCACAGCCGCTACATCACCCTCTCCCGAGCGCGGGAGAGGGTGAGCTAGGGGCAGTGCTAAGCCTCACGAAGAGCGGAATGAGCCCTCGTGACATGGAACGCGCGCGATGGTAAAGATATAAACAGGTGTTTAGAGTGCCTTGAATGACTGCCTTCATAGCTCTGTGGTTAGCGCGTCTGCCTGCTGATCAAAGGGTCAACGGTTCGAATCCCGCCGGCGCCGGTTTTTTTTATTTATTTATCGACCCGCGGCGTAAGAGGTTAGATAGCCAGATAGATATATAGATAGATAGATAGATAGATACATAGACGAAAAGTGCGTGAAGTATCCAAAGAATGCTATTCGCATTAAAGGAATTTTAAAACGAATTAAACGATTAGCAAAGAGCACCTGATGGATGTCGGTAACGTCTCGTTTGTAATAACCGTCTAGGAACCTTGGCAGATAGTGACGACGTTTGTCTCGCCTCCGGCCACCACGGGTGAAGAGGTGGAAGGAGAACTCCTTCTTCCCGAGAATCCCTTTTGTGTGAACCAGAAGTCACTATTGTTCCTCTACAAGATTAAAGAAGATTAACCCGTCACTCAAAACTCGTACAAAAGCAGCCGCTTCGGTGGCTGGAACGACTATAAATAGGCCATCCTCTCGACGTCAGCTTCGCCGCAGCTTTGCTCGTTCCGAGACGACCTACGTCACGATTGCGTTGAATGTCACGTGGTCTCCGCTGGCTCTTCTCCAAGCGCTTGCAGAGTGGGCCGTTTATAACGCAAAATACAGCCACCAGGCTCAAAATAAAAACAAAAACGTGCGATTGTCATTTACGGATGTCGTGGATCATATTCAACCTATTTTTTAACACATCGGGTATATTTCAAATTTCGTTGAAGTATCCCTTTAAAGGGGAGCTCGGCGGTCTTGAGAACTACCCAAACTAAGCACATTTTTGTAAAATCCAGGCTTTACTCTTCCAGGCATTTTATTCATTATCTCTAAATTCAAAATAGCTATTGAGAAAACGGCGAAAAGTTATGCCAAAACCAAAATTCCAATTTCCCGGCGCTCTCCAGCGGAGAAAAGTAACATATAGCACAATTTGCAAGTCGAGCAGACAGTCTAAAGAAACACACTGTTTTGCGCATTATCTTTTGTTTTGCTGGCGTGAGCTTCCCAGCATTCATTTCTCACCATGAGACTTATTTTAAGTCATCGGACACAAGCTGCACTGCTCCCATAATACAACATCTGACGTCACACTTTTCTGTTGCCATCTGTAGAGCGTCTTAGACCAGATTGGAAAATTCAATTATTCGCGAAAACAAACTATTGTCACTTGCAACGTAGGTTTATATCTAAGATGTGTTGAACCTATTCGAGGGCAAATGACTGACTATAAAAATTTCGCCGCAGCTGCCCTTTCACGCACAGTTGTTGCTTTCCTACATGAAAGGCATGCAGTTACTATTCGTTGGATCAGTATCTTCCTGACCATAACTGGAGCAGTTTCTTAGAGGATCGGTGCGCCGATTCATTGACGGATAAACCTTCTATTGAGATGAAAAGCATAAAATCGTTTATACCAAAAAGGGCATCTCGTAAAATTAACTAATGTTATGTTTCTCAAAGACAGAATTGCTTAAAGCGTAAGCTGCATTATCATCGACTGTAGCGAAAAACCGGACAACATGACTGGTACGAAAATTTTAGTCAATGTCGAGCGTCTGCCAAGCGATCTTATGAGCAAGATAGGAAAGAACACGATAAGTTTAGAGAAATATTGTTAAACATACCCTCAGTGTGTTTAAGTTTGTAAAAAAAACATGAAAAATAATGCTACCATTATCCCGCTGGACACGATGACAATTTCTTTTCGGACCCCGTAGATTTTTTCCGAGTCATTTGAGTCCGTGTTTCGGAGGAAATGACTTGTAGCCGAGCTCAGATATTAACCGCAGAGATTTTTGACCATCGTTCCAATTAATGAAATTGAAATGATGAAGGCAATTACGAAATCAAAACCGAAGCTGCACCGGGAGTGGATGAAATTCAGAGTTTTATAGTCAAGGATTGAGCTCAACTGCTTTGCCAAGTGTTGCTTCACATATTTAACTTGCCACATGAATCTGGAATTTTACGTACTGCATTGTAAACGCTCTGTCGTAGTTCACAAGTTTTTATGTAAGTTCACGAGGAGCTGGAAAGGGCACTACTAAGGAGGCGTCAAGCTGTTCGTTGAAACTGATAATGAATGAATGAATGGCAGTTGAGCTCGCCCTCGCGGGTACTGCGAGACTTTGATGGTGAAAATTGAAGGGAGCGACGGTTTCTGCCACTCACGCCCCCTATCTTGCTCGAGTTACGTGGTCAGTTATGTAACATCCGCGCATTTGACGTCTATTAACACTAAAGCCGCAGTCCCAGTGTTTATACATCATTCAGAAGGCAGGGTGTTCGCTACGGACATGAGAGAAGTATCTTCAGGCATGCATCAGGCATCTTCGAAGCATGTTTACTTAATACTTATGCATTTTGTTCTTAGCCCGAGACTGAGGCAGGAAAAGAGGAAAGTTTCAAAGTAGAAGAAAAATGAACAGTCGACTGTTCATTTTTCTTCTACTTTGAAACTTTCCTTTTTCCTGCCTCAGTCTCAGGCTAAGAACAAAATGGTTAACATCCACCAGCTCGCCTGCGCACTCACTGCATTATCATTAATACTTATGTTTGCTTAGAACATATCTGTAGGTTGTTTTTGCATGGCCAATGTGACAGGAATATCAGACAAGACAAACACATGCCTTAGACAGTGTCTATAGATTGTCTTGTGTATGACATATTAGCAGTGTGGCCAGGGCTTAAGAACGTCTTCGGTAAAGAGTTTCTTGTTCGCCAATTAGTATTAAAGAGAGCGAGCACCCTTGAAAGGTAAGGCCGCAAACAGGTATGAAGCTACCAGAAGTGATCGGTTTGTCCCGGAAATTAGCGTTTGACAGTCTTGCAGACCTTCAGAGTATTAGCCTGAGCACTGTCCAAGGCGCTAGACTTTTCTTCTTAATTTTAACTCCAGAGGCCACGCTTGTTGCGTAAAAATAGCACACGCAGAACCGAAAAGTCTTCTAGAAAGCCGCGTCCATAATTAGTATATACCGAGCTCTTTTTTTTTTGTTGTTATTTGCGATGTAGCCCTCCAGCACTCGCAGAACTTGTAACCAGGGTGAAAAAAAAGCGCTAATATAAAATTTGATTGATTTAAATCGGACTTTATGATTTAAACAAAATTAATTTGATTAAAATCACCGTAGCGAGAAAAGATTTACTATTTATCACTACATGTATTTTTAAACATGGCAGAAACATGACAGATTTTGTTGATCTATCCGTCCGATCACTGATAACACTACGGAATAAAAGTACTGTGTATCTAAAGTACAGTTTAAATAACAAATTTTTTATTATGTAACCCCCGTCATACTAGAAGAAAAACTGCTTGATTTTTTTTAATAGCTACAAAACTTTATTTGCTTTTTATTTCACTTTCTGATTTGCTTGCACAGGACGTTAAGTAACTGACGAACAAAGTGGAAGGTACAAAGAAAGCTCAACGCTCTGATTTGTTCCGAAGAGCACTGCATTTTGCTCGTGTTCAGCATGATATAAATTTTGCTTACTTGATTAAACTCTTTGTAGTAGTAATGAATGGTAAGGCTGACCCGGACATTCACTGCGGTGGGCGATGTTGATTTATATCGTTACATCTTACAAGGAGATGACCGTCCCGCGATTTACCCTAAGAAACTATCGCCCAACCATTCAAATATGTTTCCGCTTTTCTTTTTTTTTGTCTTTCACAATGAATTACTTTGAAATGTGTTCCACGAAATGAAGCCTTCCTCGTACTACGTCTTGAGAGGTAGTGAACTTTCCGAGGGTGTAGGTGGGGCGTCCTGGTCCGGATGGTGATGACCGATGATGGTGCTCGCCCGATGATGACAGCCCCCGGGAAGTCGATAATAAAAAAACAACTAAAAGTTGTTCGATCCCGCTGGACACATTACGACGCTGGTAGGTTTACGATGGCCAGTGTGGCCACGTTTATTTTAAAACAAAACGACAACAAGTCAACAGTAACTTACATTTCAAAACTCCCAAAATTACAACCAATACTTTAGCCCCAGTCTCAACAGCCGAATCTTCCCGATATCAAAAGCCGAATCTTCCAAGAATCCTCTCGGCAGCCCTTTTCTAGACTCGTAGGGGCCTCCTTTCCCTCCAGAGACGGACCAATCACTTCAAATTTAACCATTGTCACGTGGTACACTCTTACCCAATGATCAGCGAGCTGTCAACGTGACCCCCTCCGACACTTCAACGGTCAAACCCAAATTCCTTCTAGAGGCAGTCTCTGCAATGTCCCTAGTCTGGCTGGCGCCACACAGTTAAGTTATTGCGTCGATTAAAAGCGAAGTTTCTACACTAAGCGGCGAAATACAACGGACACAATCACACCCGCTTAAAAGCCACAAGCGCGGACAGAAGTACCGCTTTTCCGGCGCTCCAAACTGAAATCTAATCCGTTTGTTAACGACCGGGGTCCGACTCGTCTTTGCCGAGCCCCGTCCGCGGCTGCTCGAAGCCCCCGCGCGCGGGGGCGGAAAACCACTTCCGTTCATGTTCCCTCGCGAGCATACAGCAAACGCCCAAACCTGCAGACGCAAACATAGGCAGATAAAAAAAACAATGCCGACGAAAGTGTAGAAAGATAGACTTTTCTAAAACAAATCTTACTTATTTCAAACAAAATCCTTCGTTACTTAACAGAGGTGTTCCTGTCACATCTTAATATCCAGAAGAGACCTTGAACGTTTAAAATAAAACAAGAACTCAAAACTTTGTTTTGGCGGAGCAAAGAGCCGGCTCAGAGGGAAGACGTTTATCTACTTCTGTTTTTTTCTTCATTTTCATCGCGCGGAAAATCGCATTTAGCATTTGCATTATTTCAACATTTTCGTGCGTGGCTCTGTCGCCCCGCCTTCACCCTTTCCAGCCTCATCTAACACCACCGCCTCTTCAGCCAAGCGACAGAGCCACCTCGCGGAAACATGCAACGCGTTGGCACCTGTGTAACACCTAGCGCTCGTCCTGTTCACCTTCCTTTTTGCCCTCGTCTTTGTTAGCGCTTTGAAATTTTATAAGTCATGAACCAACTCGCCCGCTTCGCACACTTTAGCACCTAACGGCTCTGTTATACTCCGACGTTGTGCGAAGTAAACGCAGTGAAGTGCAGAACACGCACGTTTCATTGTCCGGCAAGCAGGAACTCGATATCTGCGACCAGCCAGTATTTGCGCACCCTGCACTACGCCGCCTTATGCTACGCTCACGTCGGACTATAATAGAGCAGTAAACGGGGAACTGCTTAACGCTGAACGAGAGCCTCTGTCATTGGTGACGCAGCAGTCGCGGCGATTGCTTTCTCTGCGAAAGCGAGTCGCCGCCAGTCGACACTGTCGGACCGGTGCCACAGACGATGCTTCTGCTGGTTGACTTGCCCTTTCCCAGGTGCCGTGAGCCCGTGATCCACGGTCGAGTTTTTTGTTCTGCGTTGCACAGAGGAAATTAAATATAAAAGCGGAACGCCTTCCTAGACGACCCTGTTTTGTTTTTGTACACTCCTTTCTTCTTCTTGTTTGACGGTTTTTCTACTTTATTCAGTTTCAAATTGTTCAGCCTTCTCCTCCCCTCCCTATTATTGTAATGGACCCGTTTGTTTATCGGTACCTCTCTCCTGTCAGCTCAGAAAATGGAACAATAGAGTTCTTGAGAGAAAGAGGAATGTGACAAATATATATGGTAGTCATTGCGTGTATTCATCAATCTCTTCATAGTTGAATTAAAAACAAAAACGAAAGTACCTTGAAAGTAATTAAGTTACCATGACGAAGTAACTAAGTTACCATGAAGTATCTGTAGCTGTAACACGTTACTTTTATTTTTAAGTAACTGTAACTGTAACTTGTATACATGTTTGCCAAACTAGCTGTAACCTTAACAAATTACTTCTTAAAAGTAACTTACCCAAAGACTGTAAATTTACATGTGGCCGTGCCGCATCTTTTACTCTTTCAGACGTACCACGAGACGAAGCAGTTCCTCAGCACGTCTTATTCGTCCGGACTGAACTATGACCTCACAAGTCTCCCTATGGTCCTGCACATGGAAACTCACCCCAACTTGCTGCAGTCGGCAAAGAGGGCAGGCTCCAGGAGCTCCAGTTTGCCCAGGTAAGTTTCTTTCTAGGTTACATCAGTGTCTAGAGAAGCGGCATTCTTTGATGTTCTCTAAGCTCATGCGTCGTGGTAGCAGAGTCGGCTGTCCACTCTCTTTGGCTGGATTTATTGTTCAAAATGCTTATCCTCGCCGGCGCCGAGTTGATGGCGCGAAGACAGCATACCATGAAAGAAGTGTTTAATATTTTTGGATATGATGCATGTTCAACAATTCGGGCTGACGGCTATTTTTTTTAATCATTATTTCCGTTGCACAAATGTTTGCGAAGAGGCATCGCTAAGCCATAATCCTTTAATCTGTCCAATTTAAAAATCGCACAAAAGCTCTTACCACTTGTACAAGTATCCTTACCGGCATCTTAAATGTTGTTACTTTTTAAACAGTCCCATTTTTGTCTAGGCCTTTTTTTAAACCACTGCACTACAAATAATGACTGTAAGCATGTGGCAAAAGTATATAAATATTCGCTAATGTTTTATCTGCGCTGCATTTGACATCTTTCTGCTTCCAAAACTCCGGAGTCATAGTGGTGCATCGCTAAGAATCGCCATAGCAATCTGCATTTTAGATTTCATTTCAGCGTTTCGTTGGGCCAAGTCTGCCGGAAATCACGTCTTTGCTGAGACGGTGACCGGCTGCTGAAAACCGATTGGGGTTTCTCCCAGCCATGATGGGGTCTTTTATTGCTCAATTTTGTTTCTGCTCAATATGCCAAAGCTACTTGTATAGTTTACGATCATGTTCCTTTCCTGATTCGAAGGCACTATGGCCACACTGTTCTATGCCTCCTGGTCTGACTGGACTATGTTGGTCTCAATGAAGATACTCCTTTTTTGTTCCTTTCAGAAATCAAGCTTAATTTCTTTACGGTAAAGAGATCGAAGATCGACGCACTTGTTTGGAAAACGAATCTCCTTTTATGCGATTGTTTTTATGCTGGAAGAATAACGGACTAAATATTGCCACGTTCAAGAACTTGTAAATATTTTGTCTTAACTTCACTGATCTAAATTATTAACTTAATTTAGATCAGTGAATAAATTAGCAAATACTGAAGACCCCATAGAAACTGGAACTACACCAATTGAAGTGATGCCTCGACATACTACTAAAGGCTTTTTTTTTTTCGAACGCGAGACGTCAAGCTGTCGCATTCAATATTTATAAAAAGAAAGAAACAAGCAACAACACTTCATAAGTATTTTATGTGGTTGCAACGTGCTTGCCACGTGGTCACCACGGGCGGAGCAACGATTTTCGGAATTTGCTCAATTAATTGCGAGCTTTGTTCTATGCCTGCTACAGACGCTTTACACACGCGCCAGATTACAGCCGCCATTGCTGACCTTCTCTTGTCTTAATGAGATGTCGAGTTAATGAGGCGAGCGTTGTCAAGCCTCTAAAAGGGCTATTGCTAGGGGAAGGACACAATCGAATCTAAAACGGTTAAAAAGTTTACTCCAACTTAACACTACGCAAATAGTATTGTGTTGCTCCACAAAAAAAAAAAAAGCGTTGCGTTATTGGTAAAATGTAGAACTTAATTAGTCGGTAACAGTAGGTCTTCCGCCTCGAGCGCGAGCTTTCTGCCTTTAATACTGCTTTGTCGCACGCTCAACCACAGCCCGGTGTAAGAATAGATCTTGCAGGAGGCAGAGCATGTTCATAACTTGCCAGTCACTGTAGAACGCTCGAAATGTTTTTCTTGCTGATGCCCACCGCCACGTGGCGTGCACCCAGGTCCCATCAAGCTTACACTTCAAGAGCCTTTTGTATGGGAGACCCTCAAATTGTACGTGAAAATACAGTTTTGAATTTCAATTTGAATAGCTCACATATCGTGTGCATAAGGTCGCGTGTTCCTGGATATTAGAAGTAATTAAGAAAACTGAAATTTAAACCCTGCCGTTGTCTTCTTTCGTAGATTAACACGTTCTAACGGAAACTGATACTCGTCTCTCAAAAATCTAAACTTAACTATAAGAAAAATATTAAATAAAAAAAAAACATGATTCAGTTTTGAGATATCCTTCCATGAGTGGTCACAAGCGAAAACTTTTGTTTTCTCACAATTCCCCAAAACAGTCAGTTCCATACTTATCGTAAGGTCGTGATATGGGCTGGTAGGTAGTAGTTGTACACAATGGAGATAAAGAGCTAAAAAAAATGCGGACGGCGATTAAGAAACACACACGACAGGAGAAGCTTTGTCATGTCGTGTATGTTTGTTAATCGCTGTCTCCGTTTTTGAGCTGTTTATACCCATTATGTACTTTACTTATCAATCCTCCTTTTCTCCCTTGACCGCCAAGGTGCACTCCGAGATCATGACTGGCGACTCCCTGGAAAGGGTGCAAGTCATGCTAGGCTACTACATCCAGGAAGCCCAACTGCTGACTGAGAAACTCGGACCATCCGAAGCCGCCACCTCATTGATCGGCATCGTGAACAGCTTGCGTGACCTTTGAATGCAAAGAATTCCAGCTCGCTGTTTGGTCGTTGCTTCGTGAAACCGAATGCTTTAATATGTACAGTTAATTATTGTTCCTAATTGTGAAAGATTGTTACAAACGTTGCAGGGTTACGATGCACTCAGAGCAGGGAAACGGCACAGGCAAGGTTAAATGCCATGGGAAGTCTAGCTCCCGCTTACAACCACACTGCGTAAAGAAGGTTGATATTGCATAACGAGGCTGTGATGACTTCGACCTTGCCATAGGTCCTGGAGTTGGGTGAGTATATGTACATATCAGTTGCTGAGTGGTGCCTTTGGCGCGACGAGTTTACGTTATTTTTTATATAAAATATGGTAAGCAGTCATGTGCTGCAACCATGTTTCTTTTTAAACACGCTTTTTATAATTGCTGTCGTTAGTAGTAAATTTTAGTGTAATGTTTTACGTACTTTGCGCATCATGAACAAGGATTATATAATTTTGTTCAATTTGGTCATACAAGAAAAATAAAAAAAAATTCCACAGAAAATGTTGGTGGATTTGTTTGGTGTATCCGGTCGACAAGAAACGAGAAGTTACTATGACGATGATTACATCATATGGTAAATCATATTGTCCCTCCTTTCGGTTAGGCAACGTAGTTGTACCTGATAGCGTCTTAATTATCCGAAGAAATTTGGATAAAAGCTGTTTTGCTTTAAACCTGGTTTAATACACCAATAAAAATAGCTGGACTAGATATGCTAATAATGAATCAATATACATATATTTCGCGAAGTTATTACATTTTCAAGTTTTGGACATCGCCGTTTTTTTTCTTTTCTTTCCACAAACTGAAAGGTTCTACTGGCACCAATGAAAAACTTATGACACATTTTGCAATAGACTTATTCCAAAAATTCTAAGCGGCCCATCGTGGCGAAATACCACGCAGTGCAGTCTGGGAACTAGTTGGCCGCTGAGTTTCGGTTTCGATTGAGCGACTTCAATTCAATTCAATTCAATTCGTTTATCTACTCCCATGATACATATGGGTGATGGAGACAGGAGAAAAGCTCGCAAAGGTGCAGCTTCGACAAAGCCCCTGCCCCTTATAGGCAGATCGGCCGACGGGAAAAAAATAATACTAGACTACACTTCGTTTCAGCTTCCGTCCGAGCGCAGCCAAAGCTACGTGTGGCCGGAGCCAATCACATGCCGGCAATAGGTCACACGATCGCGCCTGCACTTTTGTATCACTCCGCTCGCGTCGGCGCCCGCGTTCGCGGAGTATTTCGTCTGCTACGGGTGTATCAACGGTATCGTCTGCTACAGCCTACAGGTTTAAAAAAGTGTCCTTTCATGTTCTGAAATTTAGTCACAGGGGATGTCAGTACGTAGGCTGGCCGCTGGCGTCTGTGTCCGAGCTTTCGATCCTGTTCGGCATTTCGGCATAGTTTCGAAATGTTAAGTACACGTCGCAAGGCGCCCGATGACCCGGCCGTTGATGTTTCCTTGTATTGTCTGGATATACCAGGGCTCGAGGCGCAGTGCTTCTTTCCACCAGCTTCTCGGCGTTCAATGTGATCGGCAGGTAAAGGGGTGCCCTGATTTCGCCGCGTACCAGTGAATTGTAGTGGCCCGGACGCTTTGCTTGTTTACAACGCATTCGCAGTACGACGCGGCCGGAGTCTCGTGCCGAATTTGAAAGTAGACATTCATTAGGAACTCTTGCGCCTGACGCCCAAACGTGCCTTTGCGAAAGGACGTTTTACTACTACTACTAAGCGTTGTGAATGAAGATAGGGGGGGAAAGAGAGGGCCTTTGAGGTGACTCGGTGAGGAAAGCAGCGAAGCACATGATTCGACGATTACGGGAATGAAATCACACAGAAAAACCGAGCGCTGCAGCCGTGTTGCCAGAGGATGTACGTGTTTTCACCCAAACCACATGCGTAACATAAACTTCAGATATTTTATTCCTTTAGTTGCAAATCATTCTGCAGAACACATCCGGAATATTGTGCAATGTTTACGCACAAAACAGTTTTTTTTAAATTACTTTTTCTGACTACTTTGTGGTGCGTAGGAATGCTCTTCTCGAAGTTGCGAACCGTCCCTCATCCTTTGGCTGCGCTCGGACGGAAGCTGAAACGAAGTATAGTGGACGGAAAAAGCAATCACTGCAATGCAGGAAAGAAGAGTAAAAATCAGTTTGACACAAATACTTTGCGTATTGTTTTCTTATTAAGTCTATCAAGACAGACATCGTGTTCTTTTTAAAATGTTAAGTACTGTGGGAAGTGTATGTTCTAACATTTGAAGCCCGTAGTTTGTCTCTAGGACGAGGTACTCTCCAGGATCCGGCGCTACGTACTTCATACATAATAGTTTTTACACTTAATTTAGAAATCCGTGGTAATGGATGATCAGAAAATTTAAGGGATGCCACGTAGACTCGTCGCAAGTTTATATTTAAAATATTCTTGAATTTTGATTACTTTATGTTTATTATTATTTATGATTATCGGATCATACTATCGCGTCGTGACCAATTCCGCTGCTTGCGTTTTTAATTATCCGATCTTCCACGAATGTACAACATCTAAGTATTCTCGAGCGATATAGATTGAAGATCGGAACACTTCTTGGTTCCTGACATGCCGAGATTTCGTGTGCGCGTATGCAAACAGAGTAAGACGTGGCTTAGTGAACTTACTCCGTGATTGTATCTTTGAGCTTAATTTTTAACTATTCCCGTTATACCAGTAAACGAAAATTGAAATTATGCCACTTTAAGCCCTACATGTGTTTTGTTTGCCAAACGTTCACTTGTTGCTTCATTGAACGAAAAACAAGCCACATCCCTCACTGGATACTCACAGATGAGCGCAACGTTGGGGCATGAACTTTTAGGAGATGCAATAAATTTGCACTCATTATTGCACAAAATTTACTATGAAATCTTCCCCGCGCCATCATATATCTCCCACTCAGATTTTATACTGATAGAAGATTTGATAGACGTTTTCGTCAACGCTGAGAACGGCTAGCGACGACAGATGCCCTCACAAGCGTCCCGTGCTCCTCGCTAATGAGAGGAAGTTACGGACCTTCAGCAGCACAGTTCTAAGCAGTTGGAGCCCGACTCCTTGACAAGGAGCGAGACCTGCATGAAAGGACGTGCCTTAGCGTGGACGAAGTGTACAGCCTTCTTAAATTTTGCCTCAAAAACCAACTACTTCAGCTTTAAAAAAAAAAAAGAAATTCAGCCAGGCCATCGGAATTGCAAGGAGAGCGTCCATCTCGGTCCCTACAGCTAATCTGGCAATGGATGCCATTGATCGAAGGGCACTACAGTCATTCGTCGCAAGCCCCAAAGTGTTCGTGCGCTACGTGGATGATTTCTTTATCATCAAAACGTCAGAGGTTAGCAACTTTCTGAAACATCTAACTCCGTCAAACCGGCCATCCAGTTCCTGGCAGAACGCGAAAAAGACCACAGCTTGCCATTCCTTGGTATGCTTATCAAGCGACAAGGAGATCTGACGTTTTCACTATACAGAAAGCCAATCTACACTGGACGTTACCTCGCTGACCATCCTGACCAATGCTAAGAACACTGCTCCTCAGGGACAGACAGACAAAAAACGAAGAGGAAAGAGTCATCGCCGACCTAAAAAAGAACGACTACACACGCGGGTTCATCAATCGTGTGGCCCGTCGTCAAAATCAGGGTCTCCGAAACTTGCAGCCTCAAAATAGTACGCAATCTGGCCGGAACACCCACATGTGCGTTCCTTACATAAAGGGGACAAGGGAAGCGTTGGCACATACATTGGCGAAGAAAGAAGGTATTCAGGTGGCCCACAAGCCGCTTGGGCGCCCAATGCCACGATCCAAAGACCACCTCCTAAACAAAAGCACAAGGGGTTGCACACCAAATTCCGTGTTCTGAAGGCTCCGCCACTTACATAAGCGATACACAGAACCTCCATCACAGAATTCTGTAACACAAGAATGATGTGCGAAAATTGACCGGGAGAAGAGTGCTGTTGCAGAGCACTGACAACGACTACCGTAACGATTTTGACAATACAATACATAATGAGCGTTGAAGCCAACGACTCTCATAGAATCCTGGCATATACAGACTACACCAGCAAATATCAATAGGTCGACAGGCACTTTACCATCGGCGTATGTCAACGGGCTAGAGCAAGTGAAGAAAAAGTGAGTGAAGCAAGAAACACCACCGTAGCTGAAAAAAAAAATCTGCTGCGCTCCACGTGAAATGCTTTATTCAGGGGCGACATTAGTCGCCCCAGACGAAAAAACCGAATCGGTTTTGAAACGTCAGGCTCCTAATTGTTTAGGACTTGGTTAATAAACGTCCGTATTTCTCCACTTTGATCCAACCAAACGGAGTTCCGTCAAACATGTTAACGTTTACTCATTGCTAAGCCTCTTTGAACGAGCCTTACCGACGCCGAAGGTCTATGTGTGAACGGTGGGTCTGAAATTATCTTGGCATACTCAGTCAGGAAGAAAGCAAACGGATAAATTTTATGGTCATTAGCAACCGTCAAATGCGCTTGGAATCTTAGTTCGTTTGGTGCACCGGATAGGGGTTCACGCCCGTATTTGTGCCGTTCGGAGAACGGTGCGACATTCTTAACGCAAGTGGTTGACTGTTGCTTTGTTGAAAACAATTTGTATATGCGAATGTGCCTATATAATTGTAGGATAACTTAATGCGCATGCGCAAAATTTGAATTCGTAGAATGCAAGCCGGATGAGGCTTCACATCGTGCAGTCGGTAAATCTGTTAGAAATAAGAAGTGTGTTCGATTTTAGCTTTTAAATGGTGTCTCAGAGTTTTAACTCGCGTACTCCGGTGTATTAAGAAAATAGTAATTGCAAAAAGTAATTTCGTCAATGGAGGCATCAAACAAGTGACAAACCTGCTGACAAGCAACTACTAATGTAAAGGTGCGAAGCTCAGTGATGTGCTTATTGATTGTTACAGCGTGGTGACTCGTGCACAAGCAAGATCCCTGAGCTTCGCAGCGTCGAGATTCCCAGCATTGGCTCGTCCACATACCTCGAAATGCTAACAGAAATGCTCTAGTACGAAAATACAACAAGCATGCGTCAAGACAATCATTACGTATGATTCGTGTTTGTGCTGAAGCTCGCAAGGTCTCGCCATTTAGGTTAGTGACAAAAAATGATGCGCTCAGGACGAGGAAACATGAGATAACGCGGCTCTCTGTACGCCACGTTTTGCGCACGATCTCTTATCGACGTGTCGATCGAAATCGAAACCATGCCACTGTTCTCCTGGCCAACCGTTCCTAGAGTACAGCGCACACAGTGTCGCATGCAGGGATTTATGGAAGTAGTGTATTGAGCAGTATAACTTTTTCACGAAGGTTTGCGATCATAGTGTCGAACCGGAACCGAACCGAACCGAAAACCGGAACAGAACCGTTATTTTTAGCCGAACCGGAACTGAACCGAACCGAAATCTTCGCCGCCATCTTGGAACTGAACCGGAACTGAACCGGAAAAAAATATAACGGTAACCGGTTCAAAACGGTTCACGGTAATTTTTTTTATTACAAAATGAGTGTTTGAGAAGTAAAAATTGGCAGCTGCATTTCTATGTAGTGATCAAATTGTCATAAACCGAATTTCAATGTATAAGAAATTGGGGGTTTTCGTGGCGCTTTTGTATTGGCACTACGATTAATCGTGTGTCACGTGGTCACGTGACGTCATGGTTTCAAGACATGCTGTCAAATAATGTCACGTCACGTGGCCCCGTGGCGTAATCGCATTACTCACCGCGTCCAAGTCGAGTTAAATTCAGAACGTCAATTTCCCCTCTCTTCTCTAACGTTTCGTCTGCTTCTTCCTCCCCGGCCTTCTTCTTCCTCGCCCTACCTTCTTGAGTTGCAACGGAATATAGATGTATTAGCGTTGTTGACACCGTGACGTCACATGCCATCACTAAAGCCCATTTACACAGAAAAGTAGCGACATCGTTTGAAGAATGACGCCTGCTATCTTGGGCCAAACCAGGCGGCGCTACCGTCGACGCGCGGGTGTAAAAAAGCAACACATAAAAATAAAAGGTGTTTGCGTGAGAGGAGGAGGGAGAAGATGTCGCTGCCTTTTTTATTCAGGGGCATTAGCCATCACGACTTTTCACCACGAGTCATGCGGCACCGTGACGTACTCGGTTGTCATGAGCCTGAGCCGAGTGCTCGGGTTCTTGGCAATCAGCATCGCCGAACATTCGTGTTGGCTCGTGTTCAATCAAAGATGAGAATAGCCGAACTCTAATAAAGCCTAGATCTCAACCGGTGCTTTATTCTTTGCAAACCCCAGCGCATGACTATGATGAACTCTGGCGGTATACAATTAGCGTCAGATCACATTGCCGCCTGTTCTAATAGCGAGTTGAGGAGGGAAAGCTGTTTCTTTCCTTTATTTTTTTCTGCGTCTGCCGTTGAGCAGAGAGGAAAACTAATGGGTGTTTTTGCCAGCTATCGACGTCAGGGATTACCTCTTAGCGGTATTTACTGAAAGTGCAAAAATCGTTGCATGAACTATTTTACATGTACACATCATTGAGGCACTCAAAGATGTTTTCGTTGTTGCTGAACTGTCTGAGAAAGTTGGCCCCGAGTATAGAAGCATTGAAAAGACTGAATATAGCTTATTAATCTGATGATAAATAGAATTACAAGTTTGTACGGCAGGAATACCTGAAAAGAAAGATTCTAGTGGCCTTTGAGGGACAGCCGAAAGTCGGCAGCCGCTCAAATTCTCGCAGTTTTGTTTAAACTTCAGAGTTTTTGGATGCAAAATAAAAGAAATGAAGAATTGGTGCTAACAAATGACAGAAATATAATTGTCCAACTGGCACCCCCAAACAAAGGAGGGAGTCCCTCAGAAATAAAAAGTATTCTCTGGAGGAGCATCGTCAAATGAAAAAAAGGGGGGGGGGGGGGGTTAAAAGCCTACTGTGTTGTAAAGGTTCCTCTGCTCCGCATCTTCGGCACAGAGCAGACAGCGTGATCCTGCAAGAAATTACTTCGTTTGCGAAATCACTCCTGCCAGAAAGCGCGTTTTCGGGGTGCCAGACGCTCGCGCCGTTCCTCACGACGCTGCATCAAGACAAAATATTTTTGGTTTCTGAATGCATCAGTTGCACTGAGCGCGAACCTTCTGCAGTGTGCATTTTGCACCTCGGGCTTGATTTTCTCAGCAAAAAGAAATCTCTGACCACTCACATATAGGGGTATTCGCTGGACGCCATATTTGAGGGCGATGTTTAGAGCGCATGCTCAGAACGAACTCACATTAATAGGCTGCTAAGAACGCCAATCTTGATGGTGCGGAATGCACGTGGCAAAAGAACTGTGGAAGTTCGCCGTCAGCACGCGCTCAGCAGACGCGCACACAACTATGGCCGCCAGTGAATACTTCCTATAGTGCGATGATGTCACGTGCAAACCATGTTAAACAGTTCAGTTTTCTGTTGAAATCTGATGTTCTCAACACAATACTCCGTTTCACTTTAAGTGTGAGCGTATCAGAAACTAAAAAAGCGAGCGCCGGGCTTTCAGCGTCCAAGCACGCGCGCTCCTGCAGTGCAAGTGGTCGGGACCAAAGGCTCGTGCTTGTAGCATAGTAAAGTGGAGATTTGGGCCAGTTGGTTCATTGCAAACAAAAAGCGCCGAAAAAATACAGGGACACAGACGAAGGGAAACAGGACAAGGCGCACTCTCAACTGCAGTTTATTGAAACTTCACACGTTATATTGCCACAAAAACCATGTTTACCCTATCTGCTCAGCCCGCGCTTCAAAAATTAAAACTCATTTGTAAATAACGATAGGGACGTGTCACATACATTTCTTCTCCCTGGTCCTAATTTCATATGCCTCGTGTAATTCTCGCGACACTTTATCTTTGTACCTAGCCAAAATCTTAGTGTTTGCTTGTAGAATAAACTGCATCTGGACTTGAAGGGGCCATGCAAAGCGCTTCTGGCCATTTTTTTTTAAATTTGCATTGCTTTCGTTTGAATTAGTGGCTGGGACTCAGGCAACACATTAAACATAAAATGAACAAGAAATCTTGCGTATTTTGAACATAATAGCTCGAAGAGGTTCAGAATTTTGATCGCATTTTCTTTTGTTGACGACGTTATTGGTCTGAGCCAATAGAGAACCTAAACGGCAAGAGCGTGAAACAACCGTGTGCGATCTTCCTAAGTGTTGGAAATTAACATCCAGTTATGATGGTCTGAGCCAATAGAGAACCTAAACGGCAAGAGCGTGAAATAACCATGTGCGATCTTCCTAAGTGTTGGAAATTAACATCCAGTTATGATGATATGAGCGCCGCACCAATTTACGGGTGTTCCAAGCAAGTATATAAGTGAGAGTCACGTGCTTGAAAGGATCAGAAGGGATACTTTGCGCCTATTTAGCCAATTCTACCTCCAGAATTCTATGTCATCATTATCCGACGTTCTAGACCAATGTCGTCACTGAACGCTCATGTTTGACATTGAGAGGCACGCCGTTCGAAGTAGCATTTGGTTTTCTTCGTCCCTTTACGGTGTCCAAATAGGGGATGTCCAAGGGGATGTCCAAATTGTAAAGTTGTGCAGTATATATAGCAGTCTCGCGATGATATGCTGCAGCCTCATAAAATGTTAGAGCGCGCATGACTGATAAAACACGGAGTTGTAAGATCAGGCCACAAAACAAGTGCCCGTAAAATCAAATATCATTTTAGCCTCCCAAGACAGTATTCTGCGAAGTTTCGAGCTCGTGCAATCGGATGTCCTACTGTGATTTAAATTAGAAATATATTGTCTGTTTTTTGCCATATTTATGTGTAATTAGGAACGTCATTACACGCATCTCTACTAGAGAAATACGCACCATAACCAACCAAGTCCTGAACAGTAAAAAGTCTGACGTTTCAAAACCGAT
This sequence comes from Ixodes ricinus, assembly GCA_037355805.1. Taxonomy (NCBI): domain Eukaryota; kingdom Metazoa; phylum Arthropoda; class Arachnida; order Ixodida; family Ixodidae; genus Ixodes; species Ixodes ricinus. The sequence continues at coordinate 97,905 of JAZHYW010005376.1, forward strand.
TTTTTTTTTTAAATTTTATCAAGGGGGACTATTCGCACGTGGAGAGCAGCAGCTTCTTTTCTATCTACGGTGTGTCGTTTGCTTCACTCACTTTTTCTTCTTCAAGTGCCCTAGTCCGTTGACACACGCCGACGGTTAAGTGGCTGTCGACCTATTGAGCCCGACCTATTGAAACGTCGCGCCACTAAATGTTTAGGACTTGGTTTGTGAAGGTCTGCATTTCTCAACTTTTTGACCCAACCAGACGGAGTTCCGTTAAACGTGTTTACGTTTAAAACATGCATTCCTGTATAGTTATTTTTGCAGTAAGGCGTCGTGGATGGCATTATCCAGAAGAATATAATTTATTATCTCTCTCTCTGCACATTTCGTGCATTTGCCTTCAGATCTATAACGTGAGCACACAGCTCTTCTTGGCATACCCCGCGGCCTGGTGCTTCACACTGCCAAACAGCGAACAAATAAGCACGTTCCGCAGACTCAACAGATGGCGTATTTTTGAGTTTCGTCCTCCCATGTCGGTCTGAAGCGGTTATGTGAACTTCATACAGTCAAATTTATTGATGACAATAACAAATATTTTCTTACTACCTGAACACTTGACAACATAAATAAAGGGCCTATCACCATAAAGAGGTATATCATAAGTTAATGCACCTACAAATTATCTGATATATGCTCTGCAAATCTTTTCCGGCGTTTTTATCCTCGAGAGGCACGTGCATAAATGATTTGGGAGAAACTTATGCCTTTTTTTTCATTTTGAATCTGATTTAAATAACTTGTGTTCCTGACGCATATTCATATTCTCAAACATATAGAAGTCTGTTTGTTATTTTATATGATGATGAACAATTTTATGTGTTTGTGGGCTGGATGGAAACAAAGTACATACACAGTGGCGCGTGGCAGAACTATGACGCCTGCGCACGCAGACCGTCAGAAAGTGACGAATTAAGTAGCTTTAATGTCGAATAGACTATGAAATACCACTTTGTTGTATTTAACAACAAATCACCAATTAGCAAGGGTGATGCTTATTTACAAATTGAATCGACCGGCATCTTGTCAAGAACAAACATCAAACGCAAAGCTATGTCGAAAAGGTGCACTTCAATGCGCTCTATTTCACGTCATATCCGCACTGAATACGAAGGTCACTCTTTTCTGCATTCTTATTCGCCTGCATCACGGCGCTGAGTGTAAACAATATTGATCAGGAAAGCAAGCGTTGTGCTTGCCGCTCAGAGTTTCTATAAAAGGTAGACTGAAAGGGTTTGTCCTGAAACACTCCTGACATTTTGAAAATATTATTGCTTTAAGCTCGGTTGCATCGTCATCATTTATATTGTGAAACGTATTTTATTATCTAGATTTCAGAATATATATGGCGAAAACGTGCCCATTTCATGATTGTATGCACTAACTAATTTCTAAGTAAAAGAGCACAGTAGGACTCGACTTTTAATATTGCGACGCAAAGGTTTACTAATCACGCGCATTTTAGACGACCCACCAGACTGATAACCTTTAGATTCAGGTAAAATATGTGCGACTTGGGTAAAAAGAAATAGATGTTGAGTTATATATGTTAATCTAGCTTTTCCTTTACTGTTTCATCGAAATTAAACAACTCAATTCATTTTTGGTACCTGAAAAAAAGGGGGATTCAACAAATGATAAAAAGCTATATAGTTACTCATTTCACTCTAGAAAAAGTGCCTATTGCCAAAGGAGCGCGGAAAACATATTCTCAGTTTAGCGGTTCAAACCGGTTCGAACCGGTTCAAACCGGTTCGAACCGTTATTTTTCGCTCCCCGGAACTGAACCGGAGCTGAACCGAAATCCGTGAACCCGAACCGGAACCGAACCGATAAAAATTTCGGTTCGACACTCTGGTTGCAATACAACAAGTTTAGTAGTGTGAAATGACTGTTATAAAAGCTCAATCCGGCAAAACAAAACAAAACGAAAAATGCGCGTCATAATTTTGTTTTTTTACTACTTGCTGGAACCGTAATTTTTACATGTGTCGTCACGCCACTAAAGAGGGCGGGAAAATTGGAACGTTGGTTTTTGGGAATTCCATTCATTTACTGTTTTCTCTTTGAATTTAGAAATAGTCAATATTCCGTTGAGAAAATGTAATTAGCGTGGGTAGCTTCACAAACCACCGGCACTCTCCTCTAACGCATTCATACATGCAGTGCACTACATCAATATATACACAACGTTTTCTTCAAAGAATGGAACTTGGCAACAAAAACGGGGTTCTCCTTGTCCAAGCAATAAAAGGTTCACAGACAGGTATGGAACAACCCCACTGACAAAGCTGATTTTCTACTGCAATAAGTTCAGAAAGAAACTTGCAGAAGCCCTTGCCTTTTTTGCTATCTGATAGTAAAAATATAGTGCCTATCTATACTCACTGTCACCTCAAGAACCGAACGAAAACAACTACGGCTGCTGTCGTTGCGCTTTCGGTTTCCTGCAATAGGGAGTTCTCGAAGACCGCGTTTCCCCCTCCCCTAAGCCCTCCACAACGAAGAAGGTGCTACTGCGCCTGCGCGCCAATAGCCTTGGTTCTAGAGTTCCGGGTATCGTAGTGGGTTGTGGAGGACGTTGCGGGATGGTGAAAACGATCTACGAAAAGTCCTTGATAGGGAGTTTTCGTAGACCGCGTTTCCCCCTCCGCTAAGCCCTCCGCTACGAAGCAGCCGCTACTGCGCCGGCGCGCCGATGGCCTTGACTGTAGAGTTCCGGCTAGCGTAGCTGGTTGCGGAGAGCGTTGCGGGACAGCGGAAACGATCTTCGAAAACTCCCTAATGAAACGGCTCCGTTACAAGACTACACCACTCTCCGTTGGACGGTAGTCGGCTCAATTTAATACTGAACAAAATCCGGGCTTACAATATCGCGCACTCTATAGTCGGTGACAGGTTAGGAAAAAAACCAGCAAATGCCCCACGAAGAGACAGGTACGCGAGCCAATCGGGTTCAAGCGTTTTTTTACGTCACGAATGTACGAATCGCTCCCGTTTTTCTTCGAATGAATATTTTAAACATGGCAGTGTCGACCTAGCAACCATGCAGACACCAACTTCTCGCAGCGATTATCCTGCTCTTTGCAATAATATTTTACGTACCCGAGATGACACCGCAAAGTGTTAACGGTATTGGCATTCGTCCTCAGAAGTTTCTGTGCGACGACGTTAGCGTCCAGTGATGATATCGCCATCGAAAAGTTCGAGGCGGGTGCAAGGCTTGGCACCGCTGGGACGCTGCGCCGGACGTCGTCTGCTTTTCAATTTCCTCTTGGTTGGATTTCTGTAGCTTTCGCAGCCTCATGTTGCTTCTCGATACGCTGCCGGTATCGCCGCTTTTGTTCGCTGTTGACACCGTGAGGCGAGGTGAAAATGCTGCGGTCATCGATCACTGATGAGAGCAGTATGTACGCTGCGAGAGATGGACATAAGTGAACTGCCAGCGCAGCCTGCACCACGGCCAGCCCCGAGTTGCTTCACCAGACGTCGACTGCACCTTTGGTGGCGCTACAGTGGATTGATAAATGAGGGCTGCCTACTGGAACGAGGTCTTCACAGCACTATTATTAATTCATGAGTGAATCGTGGCACCCTTGCAAAGTTTTCGTCGCGATCAGTCAAATGGTAAGCTATACCCTCGGATGCATCTTCCGTCGAAATAACAAGCTGTTACATGTAGGATTGATAAAGTCAGTAATATGTACGGTACACACATTTCCCCGATTTCGTTTTGAACATGAAGTAGTTGATGTTTTTATAACCTACTCTTCCGAGAAGGTTATAAAATATTAACAGCGCCAATAAAACGGAGGACATAAAAACGAGGTACACAAACAGAGTGGAAAATTTTACTTTCATAATTTCGCGAATCTTGGGCAGTGAGACGGGGGTCTCCACAGTTCTTTCAAACATGCTTGTCTTCATAGTGCTTGTCAGTCGCGTTCACGATTATAGGGGTCCTGTTTATGCTACAAAACAGCACTATTATGAGTTTAATACCTTATTATGCAGGCAAGCTGCTTGTTATTCGATATACTAAAACTCGAGACGGACGCAACAGAAAGGGGGTGAAACAGAGATCTGTATTTAGTTTTGTTCCAGACACGTTATTTTTTTTTATTGATATTACCTGCCGCCGTAGGGCAGCCAAGGTAGGAACGATACAGAGCCGTTTATTGAGAGAGTTTGGCCATACATTGGTTTGGATAGGCGAGCATCTCGGGGCCAACCACAGGCCGCGAAACAGCCCCTAGCGGTGGTCGTGTGATCTAAATATGTGACACGACTATACTTCGTTTCACCTTATGTGCGAGCGAAGGCAAAACTGGAAGCGCGAGCACGGAAGCTCCGTGCGTTCAGGCTTTGCTCGAGCGCGCGAGCTGGGGAGAAATGCAAAAAGCGCTGGTCTCGCGCTTCTAGCTTTGGCTTCGCTCGCAGATAAAGTGAAACAGAAGTATAATTTGAGCCGTGCCGAGCGGAACTCCGCGTCTCAAGACGCTCGCGCACCCCACCCTTTGCACTGTTTTCTTTCAGCCAGTCTCAGGACGCTGTTCTAGCAGTGCAGACAAAGGCATGGGCACGAGCGCGTGGCTTTGGAAAGTGCCTCCTATGCACGAGGTCTCGTACAAACAAAAGCGTTTCGCTGAGCTAGGCTCACGCGCCTGTGCCTTTGTCTTCACTGCAGACATTTGTGAGATGGAGTAGAGGTCTCCTGATTGGTCGACGCTGTGTCACAAATTTAGTTTACGCTCTAAGCGTGGGGGAATCTTCGGCGCTGGCGGCGGCCTTTGCTCCGCCTATTGTCCAAACTCTCCTAATATACGGCTCTGGAACGATACATCGATCAAGTTATGCAAAAAAGCAAGCACAGAGTGTGGTAGCGCAGCAAAACAAAAACAAAACAAAAAACACTTTACATATATAATCAGGAACACACGCACGAGGACGAAGAATATTTTTATTTGTTTTCTTATTGTGCTAGACGAAGCTTTAGTCTTTATAATAAAACTTCGCACCACTTCAAGCCCGGTTCACACAGTTGCGTTTGACTGCGTTTGACTGCGTTGCGGCAGCGAGACACCAGGACATCCCTGCTTCTTATATCACGTGCCAAGAAGATTCTTTGAATTGGATTCCACGCTTCATACGAAACACAGATGTGCCGGTGACTCGCTTTCGGTTCTCGCCGCAACGCAGTCAAACGCAATCAAACGCAAGTGTGTGAACCGGCCTTTAAGCCCGGTTCACACAGTTGCGTTTGACTGCGTTGCGGCAGCGAGACACCAGGACATCCCTGCTTCTTATATCGCGTGCCAAGAAGATTCCTTGAATTGGATTCCACGCTTTATACGAAGCACAGATGTGCCGGTGACTCGCTTTCGGTTCTCGCCGCAACGCAGTCAAACGCACTCAAACGCAAGTGTCTGAACCGGCCTTTAGAGTTAAAATCCACAATTACGAGGAACACTACTCACACTTTGGCATGGCCCCGACAGCATGTCTTCTTACTCGATTATGAAAGGTTTTCATTTGCCCTCAGTAAGATTTAATGCATAGATGTTTAGACTGAAAAAAAAACTAAAATGGCACCTGAGTCACCTGCTGTCTGTGCTGTATAGATGGGCAATTTAACCAGTGCAGTGCGAATGACAACGTTTTTCGGGTGAGTCAAACTCTATACTGGTGATTCGTGGCGGAGTGTAAAAAGAAACAACAGACTTCAAACCCCAAAAAACCTTGAACTATGGTTTGAAGTAACTAATCACAGAACCACGCAAACAAAATGAGACACGGGAGGTGAGGCATGTACAAAGACAAGTATCCGATTTTGCAGCACATGAGTAGTCCTTAAAAGGACCGTCTTGTGTTGTGGGGTTGACCCTCCTAGGCATCGGCATCATGGATCGTCGAGGGGCTCCACCCCAGACAGATCACTCCCGGAAGAAGTGTCGTCGTCATTCAGTGCGATGATGGTGGGCTCGATGTGGGCACTTGTGGCACCGCCTCGTTTGAAGTTTTCCTCCACTTCAACAACATGCCTCACAGCGTTGCGCCAGTTCTCAGCCGTGTCCTTTCCAGTTTCTTCGTTGAAGAGCCTCTCTACGTCACCTATTTATAATTCTGTGTTCCGGGTTGCAACACCGTTCTTCATTTGTGCTCAAATGAGTTCAATTGTATTGAATTCACAGTGAGAGGGTGGAAGCCTGACCACTGTGCAACCAGCCCTCTCTGCAGCATTGTCCACAAGATACTTTACATGCTGTGGCTTGAACAACACCACAATGTCGACGAGCTGCTTCTACAGCATCTTGGGGTCCCACGCAATTCCCTTCGACGGGACCCACTCCTGGGTGACCTCTTTGCGGGAATTCGTCGTCGGCACTGCATCTGACCGCCGAGAATGCTATGAAGCATTGTCCATTACCACGACACTCCCCGTCGACAGTTTCTGAAGAACACCGTCGAATCACTTGTCGAACCGGGTGCCATTCATTTCCTCGTGGTAGTCGCCGTTTTTTTTTTTTTTCGCGGAAAACATTCAGGCATTTAGCGACGAAGCCTTCTTTGCTGCCGATGTGCGTGACGATGAGGCGTTGGCCCTTCCCCGACGGCTGCTTGAGGCCCGTCGTGAGACCTCGCATGAGGTCTCACGACGGGCTGTGAATGTGAAGGTGCTGTAAATCCGCCTACCTTCCTCTCCGATGCAGACGAGGAGAGTGTGCGGCTTGAACATTGCTTGGCTGGTCCTTCAGGTGCGTTGCCACCGCAAAGAGTTCAAATTCCGTGATCCACGTTTTCCATGTATTCCAAGGCTCGCCGGTTGGGTCTAGCTGCTTCGGCGGGGGCAACAGACAGGTCATGATGCTCGCTGTCTGCTCTCGTGGGCGTCCTTCGCGGTCTTCGGTCGCGTTGCCACTGTTGTCAGTTCTGGCTTCCTGCATAGGCTGGTCACTTACGTGCCCCGCTCACGATAAGTTTAGCCGCTGCCACCATGTACGAAGCAGCACGCATCAGCCAGAATGGCGATTCGGAATGCACGCTCTTTATTCGCTCGTGCCCCCGTGTCCGTCGTGCCTTTCTCTTCTTCCAGTGGTGCCATCGTTGGCTAGCTGCTACAACCTCATGCCGTTGAAAAAGGTTTCAGGCACTGAGACGTTACTTGCACTTTGCAGATAACCTTGCTCAACCTGAGAGTGGTGACCGGTTCTTCAAGGTGTGGCCTCTGTTTGAGATCCTGAGAACACAATTTTTGAAGAGTCGAGCAGAAAGCAAACAGAGCATTGACGAGGTGATGGTAGCTTACAAAGGCACACGTGCCGGTAACCTGCCACAGTATGTCAGCAACATGCCACACAAATGGGGTTTTAAAATTTTGGGCAGATCTAGCTTTACAGGGATCATTCATGACCTCCTCCTGTACCAAGGATCCAGTAGATTCTTCAACGTACCCCTCTTGCCTGATGAGGAAGGCCTCCTGCTTGGCGCAAAAGTAGTACTGACACTCTCAAGAACAATCCAAGACCCGCAGCACTCTGATGTCTTTTTCGACAACTTTTTTCACGAACTACGATCTAATTGAGTGAATGAAGAGCCAACTGGACATCCACTGCGTTGGCACAGTTCGCGCAAACAGGACGGGAGGAGCGAACAACTTGCTGAAAGAGGATAAGGTGTTGTTAAAAGAAGAAAGGGCGCGTTGGGCTACGTTTTATCTGGAGGCAAAATTGCCGTAAAATGGCGTGACAGAAAATGTGTAACACTGCGGAGAAACGCACGTGGCGTAGAACCGCTCGGATATGCTCAGAGATACAGCCATAAAAAGAAGGGAAAAGCGCTGGTCAGGTGCCCAGTAATAGTTCAGGCCTATAATGAACATATGGGGGGGGGGGGCATTGATTTGTCAAATATGCTGGTCCACCTGTACCACCTGCCAAGTCGCGCAGGTGGTACCTTCCACTTTTTACGTATGCAATTGATGTTAGTGTAGCCAACGTTTGGCTTGTTTATAACAGAGACTGCATTGCACTGGATGAAAAAAGTATGCCGCTGAAATATTTTCGCGTTTCCGTAGCCAAGTCCTGAAGTTTGCGAACCAGGTCCTCGTACCTCGTCCAGCTGGAAGACCTCCCCTGAAGAACCTGGGTCACCACTGTCACGAGTAAACACGGAATGCCATCAGCCGACTGGCCAGTCGCAATAGGAGAGCATGCCCTTGGTTCTCCGGCCAGAAACAAGGCCAGAGGCCGGTGTGCTCTCTGCCACAAAGGCGTGTCTGGCTTCAAGTGTGCCAGATGTGACGTGTTTCTGTGTCTGAAGGGCCGGAACAACTGCTTTGTCTCTTTCCATCAGCGGTAAAATTGTTTGTGACTGCCACTGGGGGCTCAGGCTTTATGTTAACATCAGTGCACTCCCACTGACTTTGGCCCGTAACTTTACTTCTAACTGGCAGATCAACAAAATTGTCCACCTTCTGTATCCAGTTTAGTTTTTTTATAAAACAGTTTCATATTTATTTTGGGATGTATTAGCGTGTTGCAGAAAAGAAATAAAGGTAAAAAATTCTAGTCTCACTCTTTTTCATCTTGCCAGTTAAAGGGTTCATTTCGAGTTACAGAGATTCGTAAACGTCTTTTTTTTTCATAGCTTTAGCACAATTAGCACAATTAGAATTCGTCACCTCATTCAAAAAATCCGCTTTTTTGTAATATTCTTGAAGGTTATCGGGCATATTCCACAGAAATTAGTAATGATTCATTTTATCTATTAATCATGCCGCAAGCATGAAATAAGAACATGGGACACCCATAAAAAGAACCTCTGTGAGATACAGAGGTTTGCTTTTTGCAAGCTAATATGAATAGGTTGTGTGAACCGTTTGAGCTCTGAAGGTTTTGGGGATCCTGATAGATGAGTAGGTGTTTGTTGATGTAATCAATTTCAGCCACGCTGTTTTTTTCTTTTCTTTGCAATTAAAATTTTAGTTGCGAGAACGGCTTTATTCTGTAGTGTTTATTGTCTTCATTTCCTCTTCGTTGTTTGAGCTGTTTTCATCATGTATAACGTTTACCAACTCACCCAATTAGCAACCTTAGTATAAAAGACTAGTCCTTATATAGGTCACGATTTACTATGGTGCAGTGTGCTCTGAAGGTCATGAGTGATTCGCCGTAGAAGGGGACTATCACACAAAGGCAACGTGTGGGAAAAACCAGCACGAACTGCTACAAAACGTGCATGTCCGTGGAAGAAAGAAATCCGGTATCCTACTGACCGTTCTTTCCTGTTTTGGGGATACGAACCGTTCGTCCAAAAACAATTCCTAATAGGGCAACTCGTAGTAGGGCTGTTCTTCACATAGGGCAATTGTTTTCTGTTTTAAAATAATGTAGTTGAGTTGTATAGGAACAAACGTTGTATAGCGGGCGTATGTACGATTTGAGTATATAGAGAGTGTTCATACTTTTTAGTTGAGGAATAGTTTTCCTCTTAGGTACCTCTTGAGCGTGTAGCGTGGCGTTCTTGATGATTGCCTGCCTGTTAGTATTGAAATGAAAAGTTTTGTTTTTATTTCGAGGCATGTCCAGCGCTCGAAAGATTTTGGTTTCGTCGCGCTCTCTGATATAGCGTGCCGGTATGCGTTTTTGCGCGATTCGCTGTCTGGAATATTAGGGACGGAAGGGAACTTTAAGAGCCGGCGTGTTGTGTGCGCCTGAGTGCCCGTGCGTGTTGTGAGCTGTGGTGCTCCGGACAAATTCGTGGACCGTGCTCTGTCGGTCGCGAGCTTCCCAGTGGATGAACGTTCACCGCTGACCTGCCTGGTTTGATGACACATCATCGAGAATGCTCATCATCATGGGTGACACTCAGCTGAGCGAGTTCCCTGCCGGAGGTCCTGGGGACCACGTAACCTCGGGCCCCCGGAGTCCGAGCCTTGAGGGGAGGGAAGTGTGGAGATCTGGCTGCCCTCTTCCGCGCTAACCCTCCGGGCCCCCAATTCCAGCAACTCGGACTCAATGCCTCCGAGATGCGTCATGCCTCGGGGGAGCTTCGATGGCCTCGAGTACCAGAACATCGGGCTGCGCCACTCCCTAAGCCGACTGACGACACACGACTGGCTTCCCGAAACAAAGGGGCCAAGGCTTGAAAAGGAGACTCGGGACAAGGAGGGTCTCTCTCGAACGGCGGACAGCTAGGAGCGCGCAGCGGTGACCGGAGAGAAGGAAGACGCTGGCGCTAGAATCGACGAGACACGGACGCTGGCGCGGGGAGTGTGGGAGCGACGTCGAGCTGCGGGCTCGACGGACGGACCGGGCAACGACCCTGGACGACGACGTCCCCATGACGCGGTGTGGACAACCACCGCTGGGACAATAAGCAGCTGCAGTGGCAGCGGACTCCCCCCCCCCGGCCTCGCTGATGGCCGTTACCCGATCCCGGTACCCCCAGGCAATAAGTGAGTGAATAGACCCTTTTGCCGAGAGCGAAGTATTGCTGTGTCATGTTCATCAGGGGACACAGCCTGAGGGAATCGGAGTTAGAAGCCCTCGAGGTTAAACATAGCAGGCGCTTCCTCGCTAAAAGTTGCTGTGATGATTCGATGACCCAGGCCTGAAAAACTTCCCCAAGGACCTACACGCGAAGTATATGTTTCGTTTCGATTATCAGAAATACAAACTTTCAAAGGAAGCTAGAAAAACGCAAAAATTTTATTCTAAAAGCTATATCGTAAAATTGTTGATTAGTACAAAACGTAAATATCGCAGGAGCTTCCACGCTAAACTTTTCTGTGATTATGCGGTTACTTGGGGCTGAAACAACTTTCCCAAGGCCCAACATGCGACGCATACATTTTGCATTGATTCTCAGACACTCCAACGTTGAAACAAAGCTAAGAGTATGCGAAAAGTGCATGCTAAACGTCTTATCGATCCTCGAACACATCCGAGAATCTGAGAACCGCTACGGCGATATGACTGATGCTGTCGCACAGGTGCTAATATCCAGAGCGACCTTGCACAGAAAAGGTATCAAGTCTCATTTTTGCAGATCTTCACGTTATACCTGCGTCAGAGAGCACGAAGAAGTCCGAAATCATCGGCAAGCAGAGGCACATTACGACTACCGCGCACCGAACAAACTCGCATCCACCAGCTCTGGGCGCTGCCATCTTACCGGTGACATCACGGCTCTTGCGAGGTCACGTGACGAGTAGTCACTCGGTTGCTATGGGCACGGTGTCAGCTCGGCTCATTGCTATGGTACCGCGTGGGACCGCGGTGAGAGGCGGCACAGGGACAAGCGTGGCGCTACTCTGGCAGCTACGCTGCCATATACAGCTGCTATAACTGGCGCTCCCGTTGCATGGGCTCTCGCGCAGACGAGTCACGATTAAAATTATGAAGCTCGCGCATGTAGTATTTTTGATTATACTTCGTTTCAGCTTGGGTCCAGACGCAGCCGATGCTACAAGCACGAGCGTGTGGCCCTGAACAGTACCTGTACTGCACGAGTGCGCGTGCTTGGCAGGGACGCTGGAATCCCGGAGCTCGCGCTTGTAGCATCGGCTGCGTCTGGACCCAAGCTGAAACGAAGTATAGTCCACGTTAGGGTGAGACGAAGTATAATCGTTAAGCGCGCGTGACGGTCAAATATTGCAATCATCATTTCAATCGGGTTGTGATGCTCAAAAACAACTCACGCGACGCGTTTTTACTGACCATTCCATTCAACACCGTTCACCTCGCCATATTGGCAACAACGTTCCTTTGTTTCTTAGAACTGCGCTACATGCCAAGCTATCCAGCTGCGTTATTATCAGCGTGGACGCTCCCGAGCAGTCTAGACTTGCGGTCAATCACGGTGACCGAGCCAGTGCTTATGGCCCAAGAAGGACTCCAGCCTGTGCTTGCCCAGCCGTGGAAGAAGAACGTCATCAAGCAGGCCCTGCTAGTGATACTGCTTCTGAACGGTCAAAGCAGAGCAGGTGAGCACTGGGACTGCTGTCGAATGCCAGAAACGTACCCCGTGATGGTTTACACGAGGCTGCGAACGTGACTCTCCTGAGTTGTTTCAGCGATATTGCAGTGCCAGGCCGTTCACCTACGTTTGCGCGCATGACTTTACACATTCTCTGTTTACTTGAAGGCGATCAAAGCTTTGTCGTTCTTAAGGTTCCCACTACATTCAAATATGCTGTTTGCTCTCTAAAGGTAAATTTTACACTATTTGTAGCTCTCCTCGGTTGAAGCAGTTTACCCATTAAACCGAGTGAAGGCTGATAGCTCTAGACATCGGGCCCCAATATCACGCAAATGGCGCGCGCGGCCGCCGATAATTGCTGCGCCGCCTGTTGCCCTTTGGGAACTCACGAAATTTCGGAATGGAGAAGGCGATAAAGCAATTGTATTCATCGGAGCAGGAAGATTTCTTATCTTAGTGAATTCGCCTGGATTAAGATCTCCGAACCCCGGCCCGAGGAAGTCTTCCGACCGCCCCGCGGCTTGCCGCGGTCCTTCCAGTGAAGCCCGGCCCACTGCCCGCTTCCAAATCCCCTGACACTGTCGTAAAAAAATGTGCGCATCAAAAAAAAAAAAAAAGGCGGCGCGACGCGTTCCAAATGCGCAAGTGTAGATACCAGAAAGGAGAAAAACTGCACCGTAATGGGCTTCTCTCGCCATGAATGAACGCTCTCATCACCAGCATCAGTATGCTGGTGATGCTTACTGGCTTTTTGTACGTGCAACTATGTTAAAATTCCTTCGCGTTCTCCTGTACGATGTGTCAGCATTTGATTTATCATTCCCATTAGCCTCGTGCAATGCGCGAAAGTGTCGAAGGATCTATATCCTTCCATTTACGCCTGGTGATTTTTCGTGGTCGCAATTGTTGCGTAATGTCATAGTTTGCTACATATTAAATTTGATATGTAAATATATGGTTTCATCTAACTTTGGGTTACTTTAATATCAGCTCTCACATTCATTTCTGCGTCTAAAATCTAATCTAGGTATATTCGTTTAGAATTTCCTTCCTTATGATTTCTCTTTTTCTAAATTCCGCTCCTCGACACCGCGACAGATGCCTAACCCGCGCCTTAGCCAAAACGTTTAAACTGGTAATTACGATTTCTAAGTAAGAGCTAAAAGTAAAGGAAACAAAATGTTTCTCTCTGCCTGCACCACCTGCCGGTATAAGAGGTTTAGTCCAAATTAGAATAAAAAATGAGGTCCGTTATTGGCCAAACGTTTCTTTAGTTTTCACAGCCACTTAAGGAGAAAATCAGGGAGGAAGCTGAACTTTGGCATTGGAACGGACTCGAAAAAATCTTGCAGGCATTTATGATTATTTGTTTTTTTGTTTTGTTTCCTTTGTTTATAAGTGTAAACAAATGGCAACGTAGTCACTGCCGGCTGAAAAAACGCGGGGCGTGTCTCATAATGTTAATTCATGCTCCTTGCTTCCTAATTGGCTCATTGATGCTCTGATCGGCGAATGCCTTGGCTGCGATGCGAGAATGAGATGCTCGGGGGTCGCCACGCCCTGCGTTTTTTACGCTCAGTGACTACGTACACGAGTAGCCACCACGGTGGAAGGAATGAATTTAGGTAATGACTCTCTGTCGGGCGAGGCGACCACATTATGTTCGGCACACGAGCGCGCTTCACTTGCACGGGGGTAGATGGCGCCCAAGTATAGAGGGGCTTGTGAAGGAAATTATGCATTCTTTACTCGGTCCCTGTGCACTGTGCGGTGAAATGATGATTTATGCTGGCGCATTGGCACTGATTGCCTTTTTCCCCGTGCGGTTGCTGATTTTTTTAAACGAGAACAGTCTGGTGATGACTCAACAGGACAAAAATTCTTGTAAAAGTACAAAACTTCCCGACAAAATCTACTGGGCTTTTAATAATTCAGAGTAATTTAAGATAATTCCGTTAAACAGTTGGGTCGTGCTCGCATGTTTTGTCTGACAGCATGTTTGGTAACAGTTCCGTAGACTGTTTACATACATTGCCTGGCTTCATGGGAGGCCGGGAGATTTTTTTCCACCCTGCTCCTGCCTTCTTATTGAAAAAAATAAATTCTAATAATGTTACATAGTGAGGCCTAAATTATTCTTTGCATGCGGAGAAACAAATTAGCATTACAAATGGTTTATACATGCGATGTCAACTGGTACTCTGGTTCATACAAACCATGTGAGCAGAAAACATTTTTATTTATAATGACATAGTGACTGAAATGATGACACAGTTTGATGACATACTGACTGGAATGATGATTCAGTGACTGAAAGCCAAACAGTAGTAGAGGTTATAGGACATAAATTAATTTTCATCTATACACTCACGATATGGGGTCACCCCGTCTTACAGGTTTTACAGGTATTGCAGGTAACGTGTAAGGTACTTCGGGCAGCCAGGGAAAATGCTCGGAACAGCGTCTACAGATAGCACAGGCTTCTTTGCAGCGTGGAGGAGAACTCTCCCAACGAACTCCGCATGATGCCATTTCGATATCAGTTCGTCGGGGAAATGCTTGGCACAAACATGATCAGTAGGTAGTAACTTGCGATCGTCCCTCGGGATTGCACGACGCCACTGCTCAAGGCGAGCGTCATTCGATGGAGCTTTCAACAAGGGCACTCGCTCTACACAGTTCCGGTACCCCAAATTGCGGTTGGGAACGAAGCACGTCTTTCCCATCCGTAAAGCTTAACTTCTTCTTCGGGTCAAGGCTCACCTTCGTGCACGATGGTGGCACCTGTGATGGACACAGCACCAAAGCAAAACACGAGGCCAGCCACTGGCCGCACACCGCCACCACACCACCACACCGGAAAAACGGCGAGCACGCTACGCCACCGACACCGTGGCCGTCGAGGAGGGGCCTCATACCCGCGATGGTCATAGCTCAGCGCCCTCCGCAGCGGCGCGGAGCTAACTACTCCTGGTTCGAGGCTAGCTCCGCACACGATCTGGTCGCTCGCTCCCCGCGGGAAGAGCGACCAGAGTCATCACCTAAATGTATTTCTTCCACCGTGGTAGCAACTAAGGGAGCGGAGCAGATGAAAGTGCGCCGGGCGCGTAGGACGCGGAAGCTAGCGTTGCCTTTGTCGCTACTCAATCGTGGAACCCGTTCGAACGCCGAGTGCCGGCGTTCGAATGCCGGCGTCCGGTGTTTGGTGTTTGAGTACGAACGCGTTCGAACAGCGAGTAGGGGCAGACGCAGCTAGCGTTGCGTCTACCCGCTATCCATTCCAACCAGAGCTCAGTTTTCCGACGTTCCCGCGCGCTCTCGCGCGTCCTTCTCTCCGTCGGTTGCTACCCTATAGCTCAACAAAAAAAAAAGTCCGTTACGCAGTGCTTCTAAGCTCGGCTACGGCTTATCGCTTGTTTTCGGGTCCATGCATGTCGGACAACTCTTAATAGTACGAGTGCATTCGACTAGTCTGTTTCAACACCCCCTAGACAGAAGGCCTCCGCACGGTCTCCTCTCCTCTATGAAAGGTCATCAGAGTCGGATCGCGCTGACTCGGCTGTTGGGCCCGAGCCCAACCCTCGACGCGCTGATTGGACACGAGTCCCAGCCGAACTCTGATTCAGCCTTCGTGCCCAATCTCTCGCCTCGATGGATCTGACTATGATGACGCGTGCGGAGGCTGTTTAGGTGGTGGTGGTCTGCATCGATGATTCTCGTCTCATCTTACAAGAGTTTGGCATCGCTCCGTTTTCTCGCCTTCTCCGGAAGCAGGTCGCCTGAGTCCCTTCGTGCGTCACTACGAGCCCCTGTCCTACCCACCGCAACACTCCTTCGCTTCCATGCGAAGCCATTCCAAGTCCAAGCGCTCTGTTCCGGACACGGCCGATGCGAACGTCCGCTTCAGTGCATACGGAAGGTTTGCCACAGCTCGATCCAACTCCGTGCGATCCGTTGCACTTGTAACGCGAAATCCATTTTTAACTGAAGCGACAATGGAATTTCAGTTGCCATCGCGTTGCCATTGCCAAAGCAGCAGGCGCACCCTCGTCTTCAGCTAATCTTAGCGAGACGCCGGTTACGTTGTAACGCAGTTTCTACCACAGTTCGTCTCGCGGACACGTGACGTTCGCCAGGCCATGGGTCACATGAAGTCACGCTGTCACATCGGGCTGT
>JAZHYW010005377.1:0-59706 GCA_037355805.1 Ixodes ricinus
ATGGATAACGCCTGTAAAAAAAACCGTATGCTTTGGGTTGGTGAGGCAGCTGAGTTGCGAAAGATGCGTCGTTTGGAAGCGAGCCATCACCACAATGTAATTGTTAGAGTTGTGCTCAAGGTGCTGAAGATTTAATCCGGCATCTGTGGAAAAACCGGTTGTGAAGAATGTAGTGTGTGTTCCTTACTACCATGGAATCTCGCATAACTTTATATCAGTGGCAAAGAGGTTCGGTGTAAATTTAGTTTTCAAAGCTCAGCACAAATCATAATGGTTAACCCCTTTTGGTGGTAATCAGGGGTGCCAGAAAAAAAAAACAAAAAAAACACAGAACCCAGATGTAACTTTTAAGGCAGGAGTGGTGTACGGGACCAAGCTCTCATTTCGTAGAAACTCGTTTCGTGGAATTACGTACCGCAGACAACTTTTCATGGGCACATCGTTTCACGGACACACGTTTTGTCGACACGATCGAGGGACATGTCGTCACGCGTGTATCATATTATAGTAAGGGTTGTGATGGTGTTGCCTGTTATCGCATGTGGTTGGTCAGTCATCAAGCGAGGTGGTCAGGGTGGCTGGTTGGTGTGACCACGAATCAATTGGATCTATCTGGGTGTCCGGCTTTCAGTGACCTACACTTTAAAAAAAGGGTGTGTGCTATACACCCTTTGTCCCATATACGACATTCCGAAACTTCAGTTCGACGTACAGCGCACTGACGTCGATCTGACATGCACTAACATTCACAAGAGGCTTGATAGCCGTGTGGTACAACTTATTAAAATAGTTAATGTACGTGTTACTGACTACAAAAAAAATAATCGGGGTTTTCTTGGCCTTACTGCAAACCTCAGTGTTCCTTTTCTGTGGACTTTGATACGTACTTTAGCTATTTGATAAGATTATATCGCACCGTTATCAAGCCTCAAGTTTTGGGGTGTATTATATGGGACAAAAGGGTGTATGGTGGTACCCTTTTTTAGAGCCCGTGTTTCTTTCTTGGCGGTGAGGGTCTTGACGTACATATAAGAGCGTTCGTTGTTCATATAAATTATACCCGTTTACTCGAGAAAACTAAATACAGTTTTGAGCATTGTTCGTATACGCGACGCCAAGTCTTACGAGATTTGGTTGTAGGAGGAAAAAGCGATGATTTTGGCGCTGGAATGTGTACACATCACGACACTGTTAGCGCGAACACGATATCGGCGCATTTTCGCATTTTACTTCTAAATAGTATTAGCGAGCACGAAAGTTTATCGCTTACATTATAGAACTAAATGAGCTCTTTCCGTAGCAATATTAGCTTGGATGACATCCCTTGGTTTCAAAGAGAAAACCTGAAAAAACCGGCGATCGCTTGTTCGCGCTAACAGTGTCGCGCTCTGTACGTCTTTGATAATATCTATAAGTAGAATTCACCTACATATATCTTAATTCTCCACATAAAGGTAGAAATTAATAATGGTTCTCGAGGAGTCGGACTTTTTTTTACTAGGGTTCTTGACGTGAAAACGGGTATAGAAGCTGTGTTTGAGACTTGTGTTATCCGTGTTTTAATCATTCCGTGCCTCCGGTTTTTAAAGTGCTCTAACGGAATGAACGGTTTTGTAGTTTTTGTAGACTGCAAAACGATTTAATGAAAACTTTTGTGAAATAATTTGATACAAGAGGGCTTGATTCACGTCCGTTTTTGTTCCTGTCACATCGTGTTCTCTAATAATATTATCTTTATTATCTTTGAAAAAATACATCTGTAAGCGTGCTGGCCCACGAAAGCAAAGATGCTTGTATGTGTTTCAAGGGGTCCTCCTTTCTCGTTCCCACCGCGGGCCAGCATCGGGGTTGAAGTCGAGCCGCAGTCGGGCTCCCATCCAGACGAGGTGGCGAGGCTCTCCTGTACGGGCCTTTGCCGCCAGCGTGTTCGCTTACACTCCCGAGCTCAAAATCTTTGCGTCCTCGCGAATTTTGTTAACGTGATCCTCTGTTATGCGTCTAGCCATCGTGAGGCGCATCCATGGGGCGGCGTCGGCGTGAAGCGCGTGTAATCGGAGTATCTGCCGCGGTGCAAAACGAGTTGGCCGATGTCAATCGCTGAAAATTTTTCGTGAAAAAAGAAAAGAAAAGTTGTTGCGCGGCAGTTTGGCGGCAATCCGGTGTGCCTTGTAGGGTAATCCCGGAAATGGTGTAAGTTTGCTTGTCCAAGTCAGTGATGACACATACGGTCCGAGGAAAAGCGGACCAAGTTTCAAGTTACGAAGGCCGTTCGTGTACCACACCCCGTCCCTGACGCTGTATGGAGCTGGTCGATGTTTTGCATCGTAGGAACGCTTCATGCGGTGAAGGTAAGCGAGGTTCGCGTTTGCAGCGTCGCAGTTCGCGAGGACGTCGCCGACCTCGTCGGGAAGCGGGGAAAATACCGCATTGATCGACGTGGGACAAAGTTGAACAGGAGTTGGAATGGTGATGTCTGAGTCCGGCGTGCGGCTGTTGGTTTACTTGAAAGCTGGTTGCCTGGAGCGTAGTCGATCGCTCCAATGGTCGATGTCACCGTTGACGTTCTTTCGCAGACATGGAAGGATTCTTCTGTTGGCGCGTTCGACAAAGCCGTTAGCTTCGGGAGCGTAAGGTACTGTTAAGGATGTTCTGAATGTGCCTGTCAGCGAAGTACCGCGAAAGCCGAACGTCAGGTTAGGACCCTGTCGTTGTCGGTGATGACGGCTTGCGGCGTACCGAATGAATGAGAGTACGAGTTCTGTAAATCGAAGGACGTGCTCGGTCGACTTGTTAGGCACGGGGCGCGCGACAAGCGCGTGGTGAGATCGAACGCGGTGATAAAGTACCTGTTGTCGTCGCTTCTCGTCTTGCGGAGGATCTTGCGCCGCGGCTGCGGCCGGCGACATATATATTCTCTTACAAACGAGAATAAGCAAGACGCCGAAGTACCTGATTCTTCTAACGGACGCACGATGGCAATGTAGATGTAACTCTCCAGAAGAAAAAAAAAAGAAATAAAAGAGCGTGTTCCCTTTATGGTATTTGCATCTTGTATTCCAAATTCAAACGACTCCTTTCTCTCTCCCACTCACCTAATTTACACCCCCCCCTCCCCTCCCTCTTCGGCGCCGCGGCGCCGCCGATCCGCTTAACCCATATAAAATTGCGCGTGAAAAAAAAAAAAAAAAAACCTGGTTGTCAGAACACGACATTTGGCATGGAGTAAATATTCATAATCGGCGCCGAGATGATTAGTAGCTTTCAGCAGGTGGAGTCTTTCTATCAAATCAGAGTTCTAATATTTACTTCTTTCTGTTGTAAGAAATAAGGAAACCACAATCTAAAGGTAATGAAGTACTATGAACATTCAAACATCATGGCCTGAGCAGTATATGTGTACAAACTTTAATTTTCGAAACACTCTTAGCTTTCGATACGCCCAAAGCTAGTGTAAAATGTAGTGCTGTTTTCAGTCTTAAATCAGCGGGCGATGTGCGCGCTTACACCATATCTTACGCAACGCACCCTTTGCATCTTTTTTTAATTTTTGAACACCACTGCTTGCGCGCAAAAATAACCAAACTAAGACTGTTACTTTACTTAAACTCTGTGCAAAATGTATCCACAAACCCAGAATCTTTGCCTGGACAGTCATTGCAATTATGACTGAACTCGTATTAAAAATAATTCTTATCATTTATTGCTGCAAGTTAATTTTTAACCGTGGCATCCTTTATTATTATGACTTCCGCACAAGTCCTACTTTGGGTTTACCAAACTCAATATCTAAACCTGAGTGTCATTCTTTGTGTTTTCGAGTCTCGTGGTTTTGGTCAAAATAAACACCCAGCTATCTAAATAGAGACATCTAACCCCACCCCAAAAAGAAAATTCATTAGTTTTGATTTTTTAGGTATCTAAATCCTCAAGCTAGAATTTTGGAAACCCAAGTCTATCACGTCATCACGTTATCCTGGAAATTCATTAAGAGCCAAACACATGCACGACAAAAAGGCCGTCCCGACATATAAATCTGATCACGTTAAAATATGTATAATTGGCCTCCGAAATCCCTTCAGGTGTACTAACGGCGCACAGGCCATTTTATATTTTTCAACGCGTTGGTTGTTTTGTTGTGCGTGTGTCTCGCCATTTATTTGGCACAGGACTATTTTCGCGCTTTGTTCTGCCCACATTTGCTGGAGACGTGAGCTCGGAGCGTAGGCAACTGGCCCCCTTGCACGAGAACTGGCGCAGTCCTGCGCGTTCCACAGAAAGCTCGCGCAGAGAAAAACAAGCGAAGGACCAGGGATGTCAAATTCAGGACATAGAAAAATACCCTACTGTATTGAAGCGCCACCACACACGAATTCTCGCATTGATGTACAGGTCTGGAAGGCGATCGCACCGCCATCTGTTGCTTCAGAATCACACTAACCAAGGGTTGGGTTGCACCTTAAGCTGGAGCGAAGCATAGCTAGAGTAGAAATGCAGCAACAAGCTTGACAGTGCAAGGGCAAATGAACCCCAACCATTGATCTAAGAGACAGGTGATACTCTTGTTGCCTTTCATTAATACTCCGTCCTGTCTGTCCTACCATAGACTCCTATATACTGACAAAGCCTGGCAGATCGCCACGAGAAGCGGCCACTGGAATGGAAAAGGTGGAGCGTCAGAAAACGGATGAGGGAGAGCCACGTAACTGGCACCCCGCTGCGGCGAGACGCCGAGACACAATTCTCCCTGGCGAGCAAGTGTGTTTCGCGTCCTCGCCGCTGCAAAAGCTGTGCACTGGCGTCCAGGTTCCCCCAGAGCCGTTTATACTGAGAGAGTTTGGCCAAAGGGCGGAGCTTGCTGCCAGCTAGAAACAGTGGATTTTGCGATAAAACAAAATGGCGTTACTTCTTCCTCTACTTTATTCCTGCGAAATCACATGGAGTTCATTTGAGTCAGAGCCTCAAAATGGCGGAAAGAAGTAGTCACACCCCGGTTGGAAGACTAAGCTGCTGTGGTTGCCAGACTGTCAAAATTTCCTTAAGAATGCCAAACTTTCTTAGCATAAACCAGCTCTGGGTTCCCCGAGAAATTGCTTTTTGATGCTCTGTGGTACCAGATCCTCGCGCTTCAAATCTGGGACCGGGCACTCTATGGCTCCGTCGTCGAACTGCCAGGCTTTCCGAGTATAGAGAATGCTGTGGTCCTACATACGTTCTACCACATATTAAGGGGAAACTGTACACTACGCACGAGGTAGCAGGGCAGAAAAGGAATGAGGCCGCTAAGCACAGTAGACATTTTTTCCGAATTACCCAAGCACCAAAACTAATGCCGGGAACGCATGTACACGCGATGCGCATGCAGGTGTGTGCAGCTGTTACTGTTGGGAAGAAAAAGTCTCAAACAAATGGCACTTCGCACGCGCGTTCCGCAAACGCTTTATTTTGGTTATTTTCTTCCAATATTTTGCATAGGAAAGTGAGCGCTTGCAGCGCGTGTACGAACTTTCTCAGCCGTCTCTTTGATGCTTGGGTCATTTAGCGAAAGATGTAGTGCGTTTTAGTGCGTTTGAGTGCGTTGCGTCTAGAAACGAAAGCGAGTCACCAGCACATCTGTGGTTCGTATGAAGCCTGGAATCCAATTCAAGGAATAGCTTGGCACACGACATAAGAAGCAGCGATATCCTGGTTTCTCGCAGCCGCAAGGCAGCCATACGCATTCAAACGTTCTCGAACTCAGCTGTGCTTATACTCTGTTTCATACTTAGTGTGCAACGCTGTCAAAGCTACTGGCGCGAGCATGGGGCTTGATCTCGTTGATCATTTCCACGCGTTCTCGCGCAAGAAAACCATAGATGAAGCCACGCGCTCGCGCCAGTAGCTTTGACAGCGTTGCACGCTAATTATGAAACAGAGTATAGGGGCCGATGGTATGTTGGTTTGTACATTGTTGTCAGAAAACTTTGTCCAAATTTAGGTGCACCTTGAAAACATTTGTGCCGTTTTCTGAGGTGGTGAAAAATCCATTGGAACTTCATATCGTTGTGCTACTTGTTTTAAGTGATGCGCTACTTTGTGCAAGTAAGGGACGACTACCAAGTTGTTTTTCTCCTTTTACTTTTTTAACCAAGGATCGCACGACTTCATCTTGAACCTGCCACGGAAACCCGGTTGACCGGAGTCTCAATCTTAGACTTGAAGTTGTCAATAATGCAATGCAAACATCACGTTTTAGGGCATGAGAGAGGTATACCCTTCTTAACAATTTCAGAGCTGCTGTATGGAGGAGCAGGGACTTGTCAAACAACCCCTGAGTTGCTTTTTTAATCTCCTTCCCCTCTCCAAGCGGAAAGAAATAAAGTATTTGAATTTTAATTTGAAGATTGCACAGAAGGGTATGTAAAATACCCCTTTTTTAAACGCTGTGAACGGAACAACATAGATCGTGTCTTGAAGATTCGAAGAATGTATAAACGTGTGAGCAAAATGTGTATAGAAATTGTGAATGACAGCTTTTCTAGGCTCTTCATTGGTGGATCTATGACTGAAGCTTCACTTATAAGAATGTCCATAACACTTTTGACTATATCTGTTCCCGCACTATTGTCAAACACAATTAGAAATGCATCAACATATCTGAACAATTTTGTGACGGGACAGTCAACGCTGAACTAGGGAGCTCTAGAAGGGGAGGTAAGAAAAGCGCGGCCCTTTCCTTTACGGCGGTGTGGCTTCTCGGCGCGTGGATGTCACAAGAGAAATTTGGCGCTGTACCTAGGGGCGCCATACGCGGTCGAGTTGTTCCGTGGTAGGGTGTACTAGAACACCCTATTTCTTTCTGGAACCCTTCTAGAACACCTTATCTGCGGCTGCTAAAGTTGTCATGCTTACGGTCGCATTGGTATTTACTCGGCTTTCTCGTGGCGGTATGCCATGCCTTCCATGAAAGCGAAGAAAACGCAATTGTGGGGTTGAGATTACAAGTCGTGTGGAGATAAGTTATTCTTTTTCGAGCACTGAGACCCCACGACGCGTTTCTCAAGTGGCCCCAGTGCCATCCCCAGGGCTGGACAAAGGCATTTTGTGTACAGGTGGGTACATCTGTACACACCTGTAGGCAAAATGAAAGTGAGTAAACGTGTTCTTTATTCTACTTTCCCTAATTCTAATCGTGCGGACGATGTTTTTATTATTGATATATTAAGTTATTATTTTGAAAGCTTTGAATTTTATGCTACCAGCGATGTAAATTACTCGGTTTCGTTTTGAGAAAACTTAGTTAAAACTTGTATCCAGCGATCTATGCCGTTTAGTAAAAAAATGTATTGGTTTCAT
Organism: Ixodes ricinus; assembly: GCA_037355805.1. NCBI lineage: Eukaryota > Metazoa > Arthropoda > Arachnida > Ixodida > Ixodidae > Ixodes > Ixodes ricinus. The sequence continues at coordinate 7,333 of JAZHYW010005377.1, forward strand.
GGCAAACACGAGAAATAGAGCATCTCTTGCGTCGCAAAGGTGGACTCAGGCGTGCCAAATTTAGTTGTGATCCTGTAAAGACGTTACAATTCAACCGAGCTAAATAGGACTTTTGACTTTAAAGCTAATTTAGCGAAATATTTTTAGTTTTGTGTAACACTGCGCAGTGTAATGAGATGCAACCCACGTAAATTTTGGAAGTTAATTTTGCCTAACAGTTCTACTGCTAATTTCTTTATAATTAGTGATGAAGCCACTAGCAACCCACTGGTCTTTGCCACTGCTTTCAATAGACGTTTTTACGAATTACCCAAGCTTCAAAAAGGATGCCGGTAACGTAGGGTACACTGCGCTGCGCGCGCAGGCGTCTTCAGCTCTCACTGTTCGAAAGCAAAACCAAAAGCAAAAGGCACATCGAACACGCGATGAACAGACGCTTTATTTTGGTTATTTACTTCGAATTTTTTCCTATAGGGAAGGCAAGTACGTCCAACGCGTGTGTCTAAGTTCCCAATATTCTCTTGGATACTTGGGTAATTTTGCAAAAGTGTATACATACTTCAAATTAGAGTTTGCAGGTGATAATTTCGTAATTCCTCCTTTTACTAATAATTCATACACACTAAATAAGGGTACGTAGCGGTTACACCCCTTCTCACGTATGCGACACCTCTAAATTTCAGTTGGGCGTACAGCTCACTGACGTTCAACAGACGCTACTAACTTTAACGAGCGGCTTGATAGCCGAGTTGTACAACTTAATAAAATAGCTTAAGTGAGTGTAACTGACTGTACAAAAAATTGTATTGAGGTTTTCTTGGCCCTACTGCAAAACCTGAGTGTTTTTTTCTTTCTTTACCCTTTAATGCGTAGATTAGCTGTTCAATATCATATATCGCGCCGCTATGAAGCCTCTCGTGAAAGTTGGCGCCATCAGATTGATGTTTAGTGCGCTGTACGGCGAACTTGAAGTTTTAGGGTGTCGTATATCTGACAAGAGGTGTAAGGGCGACACTTCTTTAGAGTGTATGCAACAACTAAAGATTTAGTTGTAAGTGATCATGGGGCGTTGTATCTGGTTCTACAATTAGACACAAAAGGCCCTGGTCCTGACGACGTCTCTAACGTTTTTGTAGGCCAATATTCTCTTTGGACCAGTCGTTACCTGAGGAAACCTTTTTTCAGAAATCGCTGTCCACCGCCACAGTACCTCCGTCATAAAAACTTGCGAAAGACCTTCCATTTTTTAAAATTTGGGAACACTCAGACGTTGTGTAACTACAGACCAATTTTTTCTAACACCTCATGTTTGCAAATTATTAGAACTTATTATCTACAACATATCAGAAATATCTAGAAACTAACATCGTATGTGGTTTACAGCATGGCTTTCGACGGGGGTACAGTACACATTTCAGAACTATCTAAATTTACTCACGATATCACTCAGTCTCTCGACATTGGTAACCAAGTGGACGCAATCTTCATAGACATATGCAAGGTTTACCATACGGGTCCTCACTCTAAACCTTTGCACAAGCTCAAAGTCATGCTAAACAATCATTCCCTGGTTAATTGGATAGATACTTTACTTTTTAATCGCTCACAGTATGTATGTTTTAACTCGTCCAAGTCTTCTATTAATGATGTGTTGTCAGGTCTCCCGCTAGAGTCAGTTTAGCAGTTTTTGGTCCACTTCTTTTTTGCTATAATTTTAATGATTTGCCTCGTAACATCCTCACCAAAAATACGTCTCTACGCTGACGACTGCCTTCTGTATAACACGATTAACTCCCCCATGATCATACTTTTCTTTACAATTATTTGTTAAGCTTCTTCACGTGGTGTAGCACCTGGTAAATGAGTATACATTTTTCTGAGAACGTACTTTTGTCTTTTAGAGCGCAGCTCTTAGGCGCCCGTTTCTGGCTTGAGCGGCATCGCTGTCGGCGTAACTGCGCGGTGCATTATGGGAAATGTCCCATAATGCACCGCGCGAGCCCCCAGAGGGTCACGTGACCTCGGGGGGGGGTCACGTCACACCCCGAGATCACGTGACTCCCAGGTCACGTGACCCCTCAGGTCATGTGACCCCTCAGGTCACGTGACCCCTCAGGTCACGTGATCCCCGAGGTCATGTGACTCCCCGAGGTCACGTGACCACCCCTTGAAGTTCACGTGACTTCCGAGGTTACGTGACCCTTCGAGGTCACGTGACTCCCTCGAGGTCACGTGACCCATCCAAGCCGCTATGACCCTCCCAGGTCACGTGACCCCCAGAGGACATTGAAAGAGTGAGGAGGAGGAGGAGGAGGTGTATACCCTCCCTGAGTACCCTTCCCTCCTCCTCCTCAAGAGCTGCGCTCCAATTCGGCATTACAGGGAGTTGTAGACAGCTTTCACTTTTTTTTTCTAAGAGTTCATCCCCTTCCTTGTTTACTAATTCATTTAACGTTCCTCCCTGCAAAGGCTATTTAAACGCAAGTACCTTGGACTTCACCTTACGCACGAGATGTCAAATTCTGAATATATTGATTTAACATGTCGCAAGGCACTAAAACACTCGGTTACCTGAGGCGTACTTTACGTGTTGCCAGCGAGGTACTAAACTTCCAAAATATGAAACACTAATCCGGTCTATCATCGAGTACGCTTTAATTGTTTGGAATTCCTATAATCAATTAGATATTAACAAACTCGAGTCAATCGAGAAGAAAGCAGCACGTTTCATCTTTAGCCACGATGATAGCAAAGTCTCACCTGACCACATTACGCCTGAGTCTCCTTTCGTTTTTAGTTAACCTAACGTTTTAATTAACTCAATACGTCTCACCTAATTAAGTTAATATCTATTCTTTTCCAATGCGGCAAGTACAAGGAGCAACCACGACTTACATATTTTAACCTTTTTTTTGTGCGTACAGGTATGTTCAAAATCAACTTCTTTACCCCAATTGTTAAAATTGGGACCTCTTTACACCGAAAGATCTGAGGGAGCGCTGTGAGCAAGCCTTCAATAGCATTATCTGCAAAAGTAATATATTTTTTTTTTCAAACGCTTCGATGAGCTTTAGTCATGGCCTCGCACCCTTGAGTTCTTGCGCCATGAGCACGTGCCTGTTTCATATAGGTCACCTTCTTTGTTGTTATCTTCTAGGTGAAATATTGAGTTGTAAGTTCAGCGTCTGTCCTGCCTTCTGTATTCTTCTACAGTTTTATAATTATTTTCGCTGGTTTTAGCCATGTTTAATGATTACCAACTGGTCTCGCTTACCACCCTTCTACAGAGAAATGCGGATTCACTGAGCTCTGGACGCATACGCAGCGTCTGATATACCGCACAACAGGGCTAAAGCGGATGCTCAGACGGCAATCCACAGCCCAGCCGACAAAAATTGCAGCGCGCAGAAAAAATCTTTAAGCATTCCGATATTATTTTTTTTTCAGGCCACTTCATGACTGTTCAGTACATCGGCCACCCGGGGCTCGTTGAAGACGCCTTTCCTGTCGCTCGGCTCACTTCGCCAGTGTTCCGGCCCCTGACTTTCAAGGCTTGCTTTCGCTTCTGGTACAAGCTGCCCTGCAGTCTCTGTGAGTACACACATATACAGTAAAGGCATATAGAGTAAACTCTCGTAAATGCGAAATTGGCACAGACGGTGCTGCGTTGACGCGGATACATCGAGGGAGGGTTGTCGAGCTTTTCCACTTTTCGACTTCGGGGTTACTGGGCAGATTTGTATCTTCCCCAGATGATTTTTTGTTGCTACTTTGGTATTGTTATGGATGATCACTGCCAGCTCATCGTCTTAGAAAGACTTGAAGACTGTGAAGCAGCAAATAATGAAGATATCGCTATCGATGTATGGCCGGCCAAAGCATGAGCCAGAGAAGCGGTGTTCTGAAGCGTGCTATGGGAACGATTTCGGCCTGCCGACCTCCCCGTGTTACAAATATGGCACACGCCAGCGCAGTCCCGATTCCGCTGCGCTGGCGTGACTGCAGTGCCACGTGTACCCCATCTTGTCAACCCGCAATCGCTCGTTTGGGCTAATAGTTTTTAATCCCAACGGTACGTCGTTGAAGCATGCCTTACACGGCCAGCAAGGGTTCCAAAACGTGTCCCTGCCACATCGGAGCGCAAGAAGGAAATGTACATCAAGAAACAACACAGGTAATGCCGTCACCTCCTATATGCTGACAAAGCCTGGTAAATCGCCACGAAAAGCGGCCGCCGGAATGAAAAAGGCCGAGCGCCATACAGCGGATGAGAGGAGAGTAACGTGACTGGCTCCCCGCTGCGGCGAGACGTCGAAACATACTTCTCCCGAGCTAACAAGTGTGTTTCGGGTCCTCGCCGCAGCAAAAGCTGCGCGCTGACGTCCAGGTTCCCCGAGAAATGGTTCTTTGATGCTCTGTGCTACCAGTTCCTCGAGCTCCAAATCTGCAACCGGTCACTCTATGACTCCGTCGTCAAACTGCCAGGCTTAGTGAGTATAGTGGAGGCTATGGTAACGCGCAGGGGACGCACGATAACGAGGAAACAAAGCGCGCGCCGATCATTGGTTGTAAGGGTGAAACAAAGGCACGTAGATGGATTCGGGAGTAAACAAATGCTCCTGGTGCGCAAGAAGCAGGCCAGCTTGCACGCCGTATAACTTTTAGAAAGCATCATGAAGCATACCATGTCATGTTTCAAAGCTAGATTTTAAGCGTGTCAATTTTTATTCATAAATGGGGCGATTAGCGTAACCACGTGTGTGCTATACCCTGCCGCACGATCAAATGTAATGTCCTTCCCATCGAATGACATCTGATCGGCCAATGGGCCTATCGACGCGCGCCACTTCTGCGCAGCGCGGTGAACGCGAGTTGCTATGCTGATCACTTAACGTCATCTCGATAGAAACATCTCACAAGTACAATTCTTGCCGTGAAGATAGCAGCTAATAGAGCGTACATTTCATAGCAGTTACGCCCAAACATTTTCTTTTTTTTTCATATATCTTAACTTACCCCCCCCCCCCCCCCCGCCCACCGAAAAAAGTTCGGATACATCGTTGAGGCATGATTGATAAATAATTAGAGTTTGTTATGTGAGTAGTACAAGAAGTTCCCGAAAAAAGAGAGCAGTGTTTTTCATCTCTGGCAACGAACTATATTTCACAGAAAAGTTCAAACTCAGTTGAAAATTATGACGTTGGCGGCTGAGATAGGACACGAAAGTTTGAAAACATGACGTTTCCAGAATTAAAAAATAGTTGAGATAAACAGAATGTATTAATGAGCCGACTTCCAGCTAAACCTAATATCGTCCAAACGAGAAATGACATTGTGGGCGCATGTAGCGTCTATTACGGTGTAAAAATCTTATCAGCTAGATAGTGAACATTATATTATTTCTGGCTGGAAATTGCCTTTAACTGATTTAAATCCTAGACTTAACCATTATGGCAAGTTCTATTATGATGATATATGGCTGACGGGTGACGACGGCTCAAAGAACGATTTATTTTTCCTAGTTATCTTGCAATTCTGGTGACGTCATAAACTCAAACTTTCGAATTTTATTCCAACCACTAGAATCATATTGCCACAAAGTTCGAGCATTCTGCGATATATAGTTTACTTACTCCGGGCCGATAAACACTGTTATCGTTTCTCGGGAACTCCTGTGCATAAGACTAAATACGAGTACACCCCACTGATTAATTATGCTTACCACCGTAGTTTATTTTGATGCATCTGCCACGGCTTACTCATATCTGCATTCCAGTTTTATGTAGAGTAAGAGGGCGTCCTGAGAGCTAAAATTTAGCTTTGAATGATAAAAAAAATATATATATATAGTACTATATATTTAAGTTTTTTTCCGTTTGCATAGTATACAAAAGGAGGCAGGCAAGGCAAGATCCCGCTTTATTTGAAGCTTGAAGAGGCCCTCCCTCCCCCACGCGATGTCAGTAAAAAGCAGAAATATTTCACAAAGCAAACATATTAAGAACTCATAACAAGTGAGTACTTGTTTATAGAGTGTACTAATTAAAAATACAATACCAGTCATTAGTGTAATGATAAAAGATGACAGAGAAGCAAATTATCAAATGACAAGTCAATATCTTACAACAGGATCAAGTGCGCCACTGCTATCCTGTCATTACTTTACGTAGCTAGATCTAGATAATGTAGTGATATTAACATTTCTAATTTTAAGCTCCTGTAGAAGGAATGGCAAAGTATATAATAAAGATACCAAACCATAATGTGTGCACGGAGTACTAACACACAACTCCCGTCATGCCGAGTTGCATATGCTGGGCTTGTTTTCACCAAACCCGACGATACAAAAAAAAGTGGTTATTTTGTTTTAGTGACATTACATATATACATATCAAGCAAATATTGTGCAAGAGAAAAATTGGCATAACCTTATACAGTTGAAAAAGGTTTCCTGGTAAATGCATGTGATGGAAAGTTTTCTGCAATACGAAGTTTCTTCTTCTGTCTTTAAAACAATTGCGTGAGATTTTGCTCTGTCTTTTTACAACCAGCCAGGTGAAATTACACGTCCTCTGTGTACACCACAGAATAATATAGAAGCAATTTTACTCGCACTGGAAATTAATAATGATATTTACATACCATTAGAATAGCTCTACAGCCTTCTGGCGAATATGTACTACATAATGATTCCAAGAAAGTGCATAAGTAAAATGACACCAATTGTTTTACATACTTGGTAACTTCTAATGAGGTCAATCCAAGCGTGATATTCAAAGGAAAATGATATGACAATTTCGTGGTCTAAAGTGCACACATATTGTCTTATTGGGATTTATTTTCCAGTAATTTATTTCAGCCCATAAACTAAGGTGCGCAAGGGCAGCGTTTTCCTTACTGTCAATCTCATAAGATGTGTGACCTTTAATAAACAGAACAGTACCGTCCGCGTACGAAACAAAGTTGGCTTCTGGTGCACATTGTTCACTATCATTTATGAATATTATAAACACCAGCTGCCCAAGCACACTTCCTTTTAACTGTATATCGTGCTTGAAAGAGTAAGAGCCTCCAAAAAATCGATGTAGACACCCGGCATATGCTTTTATCCTTGACATATTTTAAGATGTCCTTTTCTTGTACTTGGAATGCTGTTTTCGTTGACCTTAATTTTCTAAAGCCATACTGAAATTCGGACAGTATCGAGTGTTTTTCCAGGAAATAAGAAAGCCTCAGTAATATTAGTTTTTCAAGCCCTTTCGAAAAGGTTGACAGTAAGAAATTTGCTCTATATTTTTAAACAGATTTCCATTGCCGCCCTTAAATATTATTACAACTTTGGCAATTTGAATGTCTCGCGAAAAAACACCAGAAGAGAACGATGCATTTAAAACATACGTCAATAAATGTGTAATTATTTCAAACCAGATAAAGCCGTTAACGTCCCTACTTTTAGAATTTTTTTAAGTATTTAAACATGAAAAGGATATCACGTTCATTTGTTGGGCAAAGCAAAGAGGAGTGATTGAATTGCAGTCCAATGTAGTACAATAATAAAACTCTGATTGCAGCCCCTGAATATTGTCTGCAATTCTAACCAAGTGTCGATTAAAAGAATTCGAGAGGGAACAACCCAAAAGAATATCCCAGTCGCAAGTTATATTTTTAATCTAGGATGGTTCTTATTTGGATGGATTACCTTAATAATTATTTCCCAAAGAGTGTTTGGCTGTTTGTTTTCTTCACTTTCAAAATATTTATATCATAAGCAGACTTTGCGCGCCTGTGTAAAGTTTCAAATTTGTTTAAATAAATCACAAAAAGTCAGGGTTTCTAGTTTTTGAAGAAATGCCGATACCACCCTTTTTGCTTTTGCCAAGTTTATTGCGAAATTTTGTTTGGTCACCTAAAGCTTACGTATCTTTTTGCATTGCTTGCCTGTCTCATATAAAGTATTTTCGTCAAAAAGCATTTTTGCATATTTTCTACCTGTTCTGAGGGGGAAGGAAGCTGAAAGCCCACAGTAATTCCTCCACATTGCGGTAGCTTCCGTGGAATTGACATCATTTTAGAACTATGTGGTTGAAAGTGTTCACAAAAGTAATTTAGTGTCATGGGATTGCCTGTGACATGTCGCATAGCTTAAAGTTTAGGAGTTCTCGTTTCCACAAGGTGCTGTTACATTTCTGCTGTCAGAATGAAAATCTGTCAAAAATATTTCAGTTCGATGGTCTTAAATCAAAGTACATATAGATTCAAGTCGCGGTACGTGCATACTTCCCTTTTTAGTGAGACTAAAACGTGCACGTTTCTGTTTTAGAAACCAGGCTAACTGACGACTGAAATCAAAACGTTCTTGCTTGATTAGGTTGAAGACCTGCATCTATAAAACATATAAACTTGGATTGAGCGCGTTGGTAATATATTAAAAAATACAAAAGAGTTAGACAAAGAGGACGGACAGGGCAAACATTTTTCGACTTTCAACATATTGAGGTTTTGTTGCCAGGCCGACAATCAACGAGGTGCCGCAGATTTGGGGAAAGGGTTAGTGGGAGAGATTAAACCAGCGAGAGAGAGAAGGGGGCGAGAAGGGTGAAAGGGAGGGGGAGGACGAGGTGGGGGAGAGCGAAGAAAATATCGAGGGGCGGGAAAGGAAGTAATGGAGGTTGGAGGGCGCTTAGCGTGGACAGGTATCTCGTCCCGAAAACTTTCCGAGTCAACGCCCGCCAGTTCAGGCCGTCAAGGTCGCCAACTCCGGCCCCAGGAAGTTCATGTCTCTCTCCGAGAGCAGGAGTGACAGCGACGAAATGTTGCGCGGCGCTTTTCTCATGGCAAAGGCTTCCAATATTTTCCGCCCGTACCGGTTCTTGTGCGCCCCCAGGGCGCGGGTGTTGGGGAAGGCGGGCGAACGCTGGGCGCATGCCCTGAAGTGCGCCAGCCTCAGGTGTTGCAAGTCCGCCTCATCTTAGGTGATCTCCCGCTGGTGCTCTCGCAGTCGGTCATTGAAGCAGCGCCCTTTCTGCCCGATGTATTCGGCCCCACAGGAAAGGGGCACCGAATATACCCGACCGGTGGTGCCAGGGATAGAGGGCGCAACATGCTTCTTGCAGCACTCGGTCTTCGGGGGTGGGGCGTGTGTTCGTGAGGCGGCACATCGTGCCCACCCTGAGCGGACATGTGAACCCGACTTCGCAGTCGAACCGTCGGGTGGCTGCTTTTAGACGGTGCGCGAGTTGGTGATTGGACGGGATGGCTACGAATTTCGGTCGAGCAGGTTTCTGGCGGCGGGGCCTTTCGGTTACTAGCCTTTTCAGTGCGGCCGACAGCAGGTTGCGGGGATATCCCGCCTTTATCAGTCGGCCGATCTGGCCCCTCAGGCTAGAGGCCGAGAGGTGATGGCAGGACTGGGAGCGGGAGGACGAGATTAGACTTTTTACGATCCCCGCCTTGACTGTCTTGGAGTGGTTGCTTGCAAATGGAAGCACAGGCTTCTGCGAACGTTGTTAGAAGCTCCAGCAGATGCCCTCGGCCGTGGAGATTAGGCGCAAGTCCAGGAACTGCTGACCCTCTGCCGAGGCGTCTTTTCTAGTGAAAGTCAGGCCCCGTGCATTGTCCTTAAAGACCTGCTGGATGGTAGCTGCGAAAACCCCGGAGCCGTGAAGCACAAGGTAGTCATCGACATACCTGTATACTTGTGTTGCCGGGGCCACGCTGTCGAGCTGTGTTCTAACGGCTTGGTCGACAAATGAGAGATAGACCTCGCTCAGCGCTGGCGCCAGGCAGGAAACAATGCAGATGCTGGATTTTCGATGCAGTGGAAGCAGCGCCTCGGACATCTCCGTGCTGACTACGGTCGTCGCTTTCTTGGTAGCCGCTCCGACGTTCCTGTCTCGGACAAGAGGTTGGACGGCGTTTACCTCCACCTGTTCCGAGGCTGCTGGATGAAATATCTTGGTCTCTTCTCGTGCGAGGTCAATACTTCTTGCAATGTCGCACGCCGCCGAAAAAGTTAAAGCTTTTTTTTTAGAAACTCTGCTTGGGCTGTCTGGTCCTTCAGCCCCCCAACTAAATGCTCCCCGAGTGCTTCATCCAGGAACTGCCTGAGTTCGTAGGTGGCCGCGTGCCTTTTGACCTCAGCCGTAAATGTTGCCACCGTTTCCTCCTTGAGCTGGGCCCTCCGGTTGAATCTGAATCGCTCTGCGACCACCATCGGCTTCGGAGCATCTTGCTGCCTCAGGACAGCGACGAGATGCGCATAGTGCTTTGTTCTGGCTTCATTGGAGTTAACAGCGTCGTCATCGTGTGGTACGCCTGTTTTCTGATGGCCGTTACGAAGATCGAGACATTCGAGTCATCGCTCCCCTTCGTGGCTCGAAGATAGTGTTCCAGCCGCTCGACGTACGGCTTCAAGTCTTCCTCCCCATCTTCGATGAACTGCTCGAAGCAGCCGCCGCACGAGGCCATATCGTAGTCCTCCGTCAAGGCGCTTGGGTTGTTGTCGATGACAGTGCTGCCTTCTGTTTTCCCAGCAGTCCCATTCTCGTCGGCACTGTTTCATCCTCAAGAAAAGAACTCAATGAATCTTACCCTTGGTGCGGTTTATTCCATGATTCCACGAATACAAGCCCAAAGGCCATACTGATTTCTAAGACTGACATATTTCTTATACAATAGCGGCCGTGACACATGGCTCTCAATTGGAAACGATGACACAACAGTTTTATTTTCAAGTTCACTCCAAGCATGCTTCTGATAGTAACTAGTCCTGCTTTTGTCTCAATATATGGTTTCCGAAGAATGTTCTGATTCCTCCTATACCCCCGTTACGATACGAAACATGCGCAAAGGTGGCGGCGGAGTATTGGGCATCGTTATCGGAGTCATCAGAATGATCTACTAAAGCTTTCATCTCCTCGGTCCTTGTATTTGATTTATGACTTTTGATTGGCATGAAAACAGTGTAATTCAATCTAATAATTTGTTTTCCGTTCCACAGAGAAGTGACACTTTTGTGAATGTGTCGAGAACAAGCTATGTGTAATGATAGCGGTTTAATAGATATCTAGGAGAGATCGAAAACAATTATACGTATTGTCCCTGTATGCGTGCGAGGTGCCCCCTATATCACCAATTCACGTGCTTGCAAATAATGACGATATTTCCGTTACAAAACGGGGTCATACGCGACATCCGGCCGATACAAAGCAGACTGATATCCGACATTTGATCAATACCTGGTCGACAGTCCGATCAGGACAGCACTCGCGGGATATGCCGCTGATACTAGTGCGGTGGCAAACAGTTGTTACTCCAGTACCTGCTCGATGTCGGGACGTGGTGCGAAACTGCACATCCGGACAATAGTCAGGCCGATTATCAGCCGACACTGGCACGACACTGGCCTAGTACCGCCGTGCGGCTTGGGCACCATTCGTATCTGGTAATCGCTAGGCTTTCTTTGCTGAATTCATTTGATCTGCGCGACAAAGGCCTTAAACGCCTCGTTCAAAAGCTGTGACGGCAAGCCCTCCAACTGGAGTCTCTCAACTTGAGTGTTAAAACAATCCCGGACGGCGTGGAAGCAGGACTTCGTTAGCGCACGCCCCAGTGGGAAAATCGCAATTCTCCTTTTTACAACTTTTGAATGCTCTGTACTCTTCACCATATCATCATATCAGCTCGCCCAACGTACCATTCTTCTGCAGTGATCTTGCTCTTGTGTGAAATATTTTAAGATACTGCATATGTCCTTTCTGTCCCTGTTTCCTTCATTCAAAGTCATCAGCTGTGACTACATCATTGTCCTCTCGTGTTTGCTCCTCTTCGCAGTCCGTGTTTTGTGAGCTGTTTCCCCATCATGTATAACGAATTTGTTTCTAGCGATTGAGCTTGGGTACGTCACAAAAGAAAACATCTTGCCCACAAAACAAAACTATTGCGCGAAATTACGTCGCAAGGCACATTTCGAGTTATGAGTGACACTATTATTTCGGCACGTTGAACAAAAGAAAAAAAAGCATGTTTCGCAAGTAAATCACCGAACGATCATTTTAGTGCATGTTGCTAAGTGTGCCACAAAATAAACTTTTGTCGGCGCATGCCAAAAATATTGCAGGATATTTATGTAGCGAGAGAATATTTGAGATACGAGTTATTTCGATATTTCGGTTGCCAGATGCCCGTCATGGGTTTGGCACGTAAACCCCCCCCCCCCCCCTCCCTTCCCGATATTTCGGCTAGTCGGCCCGAATTAGAAGCATGTTTCGCACTGGCCCCTAGAAACACCGAACGAACGAAAACATAAAATAGAAGACCATCGGAATAGTCAAATTGAGACCTAAATGTCTCGGTAATCTGTTTTGTCGAGGAAAATCTACCAGATGCGCGTGCGATCCAGGCGCTTAACAGAGATTTTTTTCGTAGATCAGTCTCCCTTTAACAAAATGCTGTTTTTTTGTCTGTTCATTAAAGTGATCTTCAGATGGGTGGCCTCAAAAAACGAAACTTTAGGTTTGAGCCAGTTTGAAGCTCTGCTAAGGATGAATAAGCTTCAATCTACTCTAGTCGCTGGCAATTTGATAAACGCATGGTGAGGCCAATTATAATCACGCCTCTTGCTTTGTGAACCGTTCTACGGCGTTCTGATCGCCTGCTGCTGCTATCTTATTGGTCACGGAGCAGTAATGAAATGTGCGAAACCTGTCACGCCCTTTGTCCCTTCAGCTGTCAGTGATCAGGTTCTGCACGCAGCTCGTACAATGAAAGACGCACACGCGAGTGGTTTATACGCTTCCCATTCCCTTTTCTTTCTGTTGGTGGATTGAAAGAAATCATAAACAAGTTGAGGGCGAATGCTTTGTTCGGCCGGTTTTCAGTATCATTTTTCCGAGGTCTGCGCTTTCATCTCGTCTGGCCTTTCAACGGAATCGCAATGAGTAAACGGGGAATATATCCTACCATTTTCAAAAGTCATTATTCGTTTTCAATCAAACAATATCCTTCCTTTTTTTTTCAAACTTGTATCTGCTTTCTAAAAGAGAACAATTTGATTTTCTTGAATGAGTGGTCCTTTGCGTATGTGTTTACGTATGTTGCCTATATGTTACGAAGCTATGTGCTAGTATGTCTCCCTGAAGAAGACCGAATCGTAATTAGTCAACCAACGAAGCATTTTCGTGTAAATTATTGTTTTTTTTCAAATTTTTTTTCTTCTTTGGTGCTTTTTAATTTAAGCAATTTTAAGAGCGAGTTACTTTATAATGGCGAGCAAATGAGACGGCATTAAAACATACCAAATGGAAGAAGCAAAGGAAAATGTTAAGCCACTTCACCTAAGCGTCGGCGATTTCAGAAAAAAAATGTATAGAAATAAATAGATACGCGCACTATACAATGCATACATGCAGATCGATAGCATAAACTTTACCGAAGGCGATGCGGGGTAAGATAGTTCAAACAAAAGAAAAACGCAAGGATAAGTCCCGTAAAAATAAAACCACTGGTCAAAATTTGTTTAAAAATAACTCAAACAAAGGTAATGACGCATTGTAAGCGGAAAGATCGGAGAGGCGTAAAGAAAAGCAAGTGAGAAAACTGGCAACGAGATGGGCGGTATTTATTGAAAATAAAGAAAGACAATTAAAGCTCCTCATAAAGAAGAACCCGGGAAAGAAACCCTCACCAACATAAACCCTGACGAGAACCTAATGGGTTCCCTAGAAAGAAATAGGTAATTGTCAGACATGCTCGAAACCACCACCCAACACTTAAGTTCTTCCATTTTTTTTTCCGCTATCGATTTATTTTTTCCGATACAGCATTTTCTTTGCTCCGAAAATTGATGGTAATAAAAAAAATAAAAACGAAAGCATGAGAGGAAAAACCAAAAATTGACTTCTGATATTCTTCACTGCGTAGACACTCTCCTTTCCTCCTTTCTCCCCTTAGTCCCTTTACTTCCTCACTTTCTTACTCTATCTTGTTAATACAAGATATATATTGATTTTTCCGAGACACGTCGGCATGCATTAGTTTACATTATGAAAATCGGGCCTCTCGTTTGTTTTTTTTCTCTTCCAACATTTTTTTTTAATCTCTCGGAAGATATATCTTGGTATATAGGATTCGGTGTTGGTCGATATATAATTTGGCGCATAGCTTCCGTTTTTGGCGGCGATCGATGATGTGTGATTTCGCTTGATAACTGGGGGATATATTCCACGCTTGCGTCCTCATCATCTCCAGTTTTTCGCTTTGAGTATTCATTGAGCTAGTCCCACCTCGAAGACAAGGCCGGCCCATGACGTCATCGTCAGTCTATCCCGGCCCCAAGGGGCAACCACTCCGAAGGGCGCGTTCGCGTTCGTTGTGAGACGCTGCGAGAAGCGATGGCGACGATGCAGCTAGGCTGCAGTGCGTGAGTCCACTAGTGATGACGTTGGGGGGAGGCGCAGACCTTGTTTTGTAGGGTGTCTAGAACAGGGCACACCTTCGCACTCCATGAGCGCTATACTATTTTCTTTATTAGAAGTACGGTACCTGGGATGGCTTTTCGCTTGGTGTGTTCAGTGTTCCCGTGGTTGGCCGCATTCCCGGTGGTTGGCCGTACAGGTTCCGGCAAAAAGCACGAGCAGACGTGAGTGTCGCTGTCGTCACGGTGTCTCCAGAGCCGTGTATTGGGAGGGTTTGGCCATTCATTGGTTAGCATGGGCGAACATCTCGTGGCCAACCACAGGCCGGGAAACAGTCCCTAGCGGCGGTCGGGAGCTCTAAAAATGCGGCTCGTCTAATTTAAGCCTTGTTATCGTCGCTAGAGCAAAAAGATAATAACTCGTGGTGAGTGAAAACTTGGCGCATGTGAGGTTTTCATGACGTCCATATTTAAAGGTAGAATCAAACAAACTTGCGCTCCAAACCAGAGCAAACTGCGTACACTGATCTCTATGACAATTGCTAGATCGCGCTTCCCACTCCCGCGAGTGAAGCCACCGGACGGCCATCTTCAATGTCTAAAAATGGAGTTTGGCAGCTTTGCGGAGGCTGCTGGCGGCGTGCTCAAGACACGTTTTCTACTCGTTCATCGTCAATTCGCCGAAGAAGTTCTTTAAAACCCAGTGTAAGCCGTGAGACTAGCCGCTGAGAACACCTGGCAGTTTTTATGGAAGCGCGATTCAGCAATTGTCATACAGATCAGTGACTGCGTAGTTGCGATCATTCCTGCTGATTTGCTATTGACGTCATTGTAACCGAGACCCCGACATTGAACACTTCTATTTTACGCTTTAAATGTCGTTTGCAATATTGTGACTTTGTGGCCTGCTGATTGGTCGACGCTGTGTCGCACTTTTAGTTTGTAGCGCCAAAGCGCGAGACTTAGAGCGGTGGCGCCAAAGCGCGAGACTTACAGCGGTGGCGCCAAAGCGCGAGACGCAACGTCAGCAGCTAATGACGTTTTCAGCGCGCGGCACGAGCAGCACCGACGGGGACCGAGCTCCGGCCTAGAACAGAACAGCACGAGCCTGGCAGCGTTCGACGATGTAGCAGGGCGGTCTGAGCGGAGCCCCATTTTTACGTTCTTTTTAGTTTTTGTGTGGTTATAAAGATCAGTTTGTTGATTTGCATCGACGGACCTCTTTCCTGAACCTCTACAAATTGGTGACCTGAGGAACGCCGCACCTCTGAAGCCCTTTTCCTGCTGCGCCAAGCTCACCAACCGCTTCCAGTCGTCATGGCGCAGTCTGGTGAACCCGCCACTGGTGGACTTTCAGCTTTACACCTTCGACTGCCTCAGTTCTGGCCAGCGGACCCTCAGATCTGGTTCGCCCAGGTGGAGAGCCAGTTCGCCACGGCCCGGATAACATCACAAACCCAGAAGTTCCACCACATCATCGCAGCGCTTCCGCCGAACATCGCAGCGGAAATTCGGGATCTGGTCCTGACACCGCCGGTAGACTCCCCTACGACACCCTCAAGGCGGACCTCATACGGAGGACCACGTCGTCGGAACAGCGCCGACTCCAACAGCTCCTCACTTCAGAGGAATTGGGCGACCGCAAGCCTTCACAGCTGCTGCGGCGCCTTCAACAACTTTTGGGTGAGAAGGCGCCGACATTCGATGTAGCGCTGCTGCGGGAACTTTTTCTGCAACGGCTCCCGACAGGTGTCCGCATGGTTCTCGCCGCTGCCGCTGGACTCAACCTCGAGGATCTGGCAAAGCTCGCGGATTCTGTCATGGAAGTCGCAGTGCCCACCATCGCACACGTTCAAAACCAGTCCGGACTAACGCTACCCACGACTCCTTCGGCCGAAGCGGTGACACCTCCATGTGACGTCAACAACCTTCGCGAGGAGTTCCACAGGGAGATTGGACGACTCTCTGCACAGATCGCCGCTCTCACCGATCGCATCCCAGCAGGTCAACGACCAAGGTCATCTTCCCGACAGCGTAGGCCTCGACATCCCTCGCCCTCTCGAGGTACGTGCTGGTACCATCGCACTTTCGGCACGCAAGCAAAGAAATGCGTTCCACCTTGCACAGCATCGGAAAACCCTGAGACCCACCACTAGAGGCGGCGAGTGGTGCCGGTTCCGAAACCAGCCGTCTCTTTTTTATACTAGACAAGAATACTGGTCTTCGGTTCTTAGTCGACACCGGCGCCGCAGTAAACGTCCTACCCGTGACGGCCATGTCAACCAAGCCGCAACGCGCTAACGTCACCTTGCAGGCCGCAAACAAGTCCGCCATCGCGACGTATGGTGAACGAGCTCTCACCCTCAACATCGGGTTGAGAAGACCACTAAGATGGATTTTTCTGGTTGCCGACGTGACGGACCCGATCCTTGGAGCAGATTTTCTCCACAACTATAACCTGCTAGTGGACATGCAACGGTTACGCCTTGTAGATGCCACGACTCACCTAGCTGTCCAAGGCATAGCACCCATCTCACCACTCCCACAACGTTGCATTCCAATCACTACAAAGTTTGAAGACCTACTCCAACGGTTCCCATCGCTCACGCGTCCCGCCAACTTTTCTGCAACCAGTAAAGCACGACGTGACACATCACATCGTGACGTCCGGACCTCCGACTCACGCTCGTCCACGACGCCTCCAGGACGAACGGTTGAAGATAGCGAAAGCCGAGCACATGCTTGAACTCGGCATCATCAGACCATCGTCCAGTCCATGGGCATCACCCCTCTGAACAACAACACCGTTCCGGACCGCTATCCCCTACCCTACATCACGGATTTCTCGGCGTCCCTGGAGGGAGCAACCATCTTTTCAAAAATTGACCTGGTCAAAGCGTACCATCAGATCCCCGTGGAACCAAGTGACATACCGAAAACAGCCATCATAACACCTTTTGGACTTTTCGTGTATGTGAGGATGCCTTTCGGCCTTCGTAACGCGGCCCAGACATTTCAACGGTTTGTCGACAGCGTCACCCGTGGGCTTACCTTTTGTTTTGCCTATGTCGACGACATCCTGGTGTCCAGCGCTAACGCCGAACAACATCTCGAACACCTGGAGATCCTTTTCCAGCGCATGGCGGAATACGGGCTCATCATCAACAAGGCCAAGTGCGAGTTCGGCGTTTCACAACTGGATTTTATTGGCCACAGGGTCGACTCCAAGGGTGTTCGCCCTCTTCCATCCAAAGTCGACGCAGTCAAGAACTTTCCAACGCCGACATCACGCAGGAAGCTTCGCGAGTTCCTTGGACTCGTGAATTTCTATCGCCGTTTTCTGCCGCATTGCGCCACTGTCCTCCAACCCCTGACTGATCTCCTAAAGGGAACTCAGCAGGACACCACACCTCTACCATGGTCTCCAGAAGCAGCGGAGGCATTCCTAACCATCAAGTCATCGCTCGCAGAAGCCACAATGTTGGCGCACCCGCTTGCTGGAGCACCTCTCTCTATCATGACGGATGCCTCGGACGTCGCTGTAAAAGGAGTACTACAACAGCTCGTTGACGGGAACTGGCAGCCCCTTGGGTTCTTTTCCAAGAAGTTGGCGCCAGCCGAGTCCCGGTACAGCACTTTTGGACGAGAACTACTAGGCATATACCTCACCATCAAACATTTTCGGCATTATTTGGAGGGTCGGCAATTTCACATCCTCACCGACCATAAGCCGATAACTTACGCACTTCAAACCACCAGCAACCGCCTCTCTCCTCGAGAGAGTCGGCACCTTTCATTTATTGCGGAGTTCACAAGTGACATCCGCCACATCAAAGGCACAGACAACTCGGCTGCTGATGCGTTGTCACGGATACCTTGCTGCAACGCCATTCCCACCGCTGTGGATTTCGCCGCTCTAGCAGCAGCACAGCAAGGCGACCAAGATATCCCGAAGCTACGATCCGCATCTAGCAACCTTGAGCTGCGTGACGTGTAACTGCCAGGCTGTGACAGAACAATCATCTGTGACATGTCCACGGGATCACCCCGACCGGTGGTACCTCCAACGTTTCGGCGATCCATTTTTAGCTCACTGCACAACCTTTCTCATCCCGGCATTCGGGCGACCCAACACCTCATCGCCCAACGCTTCGTTTGGCAAGGGATGAACAAAGATGTGCGTGAATGGGCTCGCACTTGTCTGCATTGTCAGCTGTCGAAGGTTCATCGACATACCTTTGCACCTTTCGCCACAGTACAGACACCCACCGCTCGCTTCGACAACATCCACGTGGACATCGTCGGTCCTTTGCCACCATCCGACGGAGCCATCTACATGCTCACTTGCATAGATAGATTCACCCGCTGGCCAGAAGTTTTCCCTATCGCAGACATCCGCGCGGAAACCATAGCGAAGACAATCGTCAGTGGTTGGATTTCACGATTTGGCGTTCCGTCAACTATTTATTAGGAGCACAATTCGAATCTCGTTTGTTTAACGAGATCATGACTCTTATCGGGTCTTCCCAAATTCGAACAACAGCGTACCATCCCGCTGCTAACGGCCTTGTGGAAAGGTTTCATCGTACCCTAAAGGCCGCACTAAAAGCACACAATGACCCGAACAACTGGAGCACACTTCTTCCCATCGTGCTTCTAGGCCTCCGCACAACACTCAAGCCAGACTTGGGATGCACTGCCGCAGACCTAGTCTGCGGGCAGTCACTTCGCCTCCCTGGAGAAATGTTTGTGACGTCTCCTACTTCTACCGTGCCCGATCCTTTCAGCTATGCCACCCAGCTTCGAGAAGTTATGCGGAACCTGCGTGCCACACCAACAAGGCATCATGACCGTCATCCGACGTACGTATGCGACGAGTTAACCTCGGCCACACATGTTTTCATGCGTCGAGAAGCAGTCAGGAAACCTCTGCAACAGCCTTACGATGGCCCTTTCAAGGTCCTGGAAAGGCGTGACAAGTACTTCGTTCTGGATCTGAACGGGCGGCATGACACCATCTGCGTCGACCGCCTGAAGCCTGCTCACATTGAACCGTCGTCCGCATCCAGCCTACACCCTCTACAGTGGCCGCCTTCATGCCAGCCATCGGCACCATTCTTACGAGCCACCGAGCGTCAGCATCATCGCTCCGTCTCTTGGGGCACAGCACCGCCCCAGCGACTCCTCTAGGGGGGAGCCCTTGTAGCGCCAAAGCGCGAGACTTAGAGCGGTGGCGCCAAAGCGCGAGACTTACAGTGGTGGCGCCAAAGCGCGAGACGCAACGTCAGCAGCTAATGACGTTTCAAGCGCGCGGCACGAGCAGTACCGACGGGGACCGAGCTCCGGCCTAGAACAGAACAGCACGAGCCTGGCAGCGTTCGACGATGTAGCAGGGCGGTCTGAGCGGAGCCCCATTTTTACGTTCTTTTTAGTTTTTGTGTGGTTATAAATATCAGTTTGTTGATTTGCATCGACGGACGTCTTTCCTGAACCTCCACAAGTTTACGCTCTACCTGCGGGGGAATATCCGGCGCTGGCTGCGGCCAGAGCTTCCACGAACTGTCAAGCTAGATGGCGACTTGCAGGAGCGCGGCGTCTGCCACATCCACCACTGCTGCTGCGACGCTGCCTGGGTCGCGACCGGCGACAGCCTGACACTTCTATGACGCCATCAGGAGGAAATCGATGGACCACGTTTTTGGACGCGGTAAAGACAGCAGTGGAGGCGCGTTCCAGCTACCATCATAGAAGTGCATATTGCTCGAATATCTGAATGTTTCTCCTGCGACGTTGCTTGTGTCCACACTTTAGCAGGCAGCCATAACTACATTATTGTCAGTGTTATAATTGTCATGCCACGAAGTTCCTTACGTTCACACTCAGTACGAAAGAACCCTATGAATAGGGCGGCAGTTTACGCGTCCAAGCTAGAGTTTTTAATTTCT
Source organism: Ixodes ricinus (assembly GCA_037355805.1). Lineage (NCBI taxonomy): Eukaryota > Metazoa > Arthropoda > Arachnida > Ixodida > Ixodidae > Ixodes > Ixodes ricinus. Next base: position 27,691 of record JAZHYW010005377.1, read on the forward strand.
ACACCTCTAGTGTGTCTATATTTGAGAGTGGATTCAACTGCTTGATCTCGTCACGTGGTATATTTGCGTAGCTTTCAATACAAAGTGCGAGGATGTGGTGATTGCGTCTTAGAGCTTGGCTCATCCTCCCCGCGCTCTATCCTTCTCGCCAACCGTCAACGCGCGAATGCGTCTAAGGAATCATTCCAGTGAGGAGGATTGCAAATGTTTTTCATAGTTTTAGTTGCTCCTTCTCTTAACTCTAGGCTCTCTAGAGTGCTCAAAGGTAGGCGATAGCACCGAGAGGATAAACTCGAAGGACAGAAATGCCGAGCTTGCGCCTATCCAAATGTGCAGCGAAAACTGTTGCACTCTAGCGACAAAAGTGTGGAACTCCGAGATTACACACGAGGACTGAGTGCGTGAGGTTAGAGTTCCGAATATAGTTTGTAGTTACTATTGAAAAGGTAGACGTGGATTCTAGCCATTGCGTATGATATGTACGTTTCAGTTATTCGAGCGTTATTCCCGCTGTGATAGCAGGCTTGATAGGCCTAGCGTTTAGCTCACAAATGACTTTTCAAAACTGTAGTGGCGTCTCAAGTGGGTCACATTATAAAGACCTAAAAATGGAGGGCACTAATCTTACGCGGGGGTATTGATTTCTACGTCGTGCGGAGCGTATTATTTTTTGGCACATGAGTACGAGCTTGCTACCACGGCAATGGGTCTTTTGGAATATTTAGGACAATTCGACACACCACTATGAGTTTCGTGTTTTCCCTTTTATGTTTTAATGCCCGCCCTGTAGAGGAAAGCCGATGACATGTTTGTATGATTTTCTAGCACGTAAAAATCCAACACCACCTAGAATGAGCAAACCAGTGTACTTTAATATTTTCATATCGGTGAGATCGATCGATGTTCCAGATTGCATACGAATGCAGCGTGGGTGCTCGGTTGGGCCTCGTGTGCAATCAGCGCTTCGAAAGACGCTCGGCATGGGGCTCCGGTCGAATTGCTGAGTTGGCAACAATCCACTCTAATGACGTTACATGTAGGAAGCATGTGGCGTTCAGAAGACTTTGATAGTTTAGATAGTGCTGCACAATTCCTCACATAGATTCGCTAGACAATTTTGGGGCACACCCTGCCAAAGCGAAACCTTGAAGAACTATCGAAACGAGAAAAAAAGCGCCAAAGCAAAGGACTAGTAGAAAATACATACAAGGCGCGGACTTAGAACTGAAATTTAAGAGGAAAAACATGAAGGCTACGAAACACCCGAACAATTCACTACACCTACCTTAACACGCACCACGCACGTATTGGCCAAAATACTCTATATTTTTCTGATACAGGTCCACAGAGGGCGCACTGACACATCTGCCCTTCATACATCGTGATATTAAAATGCCTCCCTTATCTCCCTCGTACTTTCGTTGTTGTGCCGCCTCAATATTTCTGTTTCTAACTTAGCGGCGCACACACATTCGTCACAATGAATATGCCAAAAGTCCTGCAGAGGACGACGATCTCGCAGATAATGCATGCTTCCTTAGTCGATCACCCATGTATCTACCAGACTGGCCAATGTAATCTTTGCTACACGATAACGGCATTCTATACATGGGTTGCACGTGTCGTCATATCCTTCCTCCTTCCTGGTGGCCAAAACCTGCCGTCATACTTCGTTTCACCTTATGTGCGAGCGAAGGGAAAGCTGGAAGCTCGAGCACGAAAGCTCCGTGCCTTCAGGCTTTGCTCGAGCGCGCAAGCTGGGGAGAATCGCACAAAGCGCTGGTCTCGCGCTTCTGGCTTTGGCTTCGCTCGCAGAGAAAGTGAAACGAAGTATAATGAAGCTGTGCTCACTCGTTTCCGCTCGCTCGCGACGCTCGTGTACTGCTCGTAGAATATGCACAGTAAAGGCTACGCTCGAGGAAGTTCGGCCACCAGAAAGGAGGACCAAATTACGTCAGTTCAACCTATGTATACACAATGCCCACTTCTTACTCTGCAAACTGCTTTTTATGATGATAATGCAAGTAAATTTAAAGGTGCAAGCGAGCTGGACCAGAACAACGAAAATAATCACCCATGAAGGGGAACAAGGGGAACAAAGGACAAACACATCTTTTTACGCTTCTTTTTGCATCGCGCCCTGCGTGTGCTGTTCCCCTAATAATTCTACTACACAACTTCTCCAGTTTCTTGAGAGCGGAGAAAAGAACCGGACATGGTGTCTTTCGGCCAACTTCTTAATCTTGTGACAGTTACTGTACGGGTGTTTCGCGTCCTTCATGTTTTTCTAATAAATTTCAGTTGTAAGTCAGCGCCTTGTCTGTCTGTATCTTCTACTGCCCCGTAGTTGTTTCTCCGTTGTTTTTCTCGTTCCTATTCATCACCAACTCGCCCAGTTTTATATGTTTCTTCATGAACAAATACTTGATTGATTACTTCAGACTGGGAGCAAGTAAAGCAGTGATGGCTGTTTTCCGATTATCTTACAAGACAACTTGATATTTGCTACACGTCACATTATTATGTTCCTGAATAGCGCAACTTTCAAGTGTAACACCAAGTAGTGACAACATGAGACCACGCTACAATGCCTGCCCTCAATGTAACCGGTAGGTTTTGCAATTTAGCCAAGAATCTCTAAGTCTCGCAGCTCAATATTTTACTTTAAAGTTTTTGACAGTTTAAGAAATGTGTCCTTATCCCCCCCCCCCCCCTCCTCCCCGCTTCGTGCATCGTGATGGGTTTTGTGGCGTATTATCGCCTAATTCGGTAAACCTATTGGCTGCGGAAGTATTAGTAAAGTACTCCGAGCATTCCCTGAATTTTTAAAACTGCCATTGACTATACATTCTGAGAGTTTAGAATCACTATGCTTCATTTACAAATAGGTACAGACGCTGCCGACACTACAAGGTAATTGGATCAATCAACCAGCGTCAAAAGCCCGAGTCCCTAAGCTTTTTCTGTTTATGATTGCTTCAGGGCTGAGTGAAAGAAAAAATGATGAGGGCCATGATGATGCCCTTTTGATTCTGTCTGTTTGCTCCCTTCAACTTCTGTTGTCGGTTGAGTCGAAACTTAAGGTGAAACGAAGTGTAACAAGCTCGCACACTGATTTTCTCGAGCCTCTTGGTCGATGAAGAAGTTGCTTTCGTCATGACTCGTTTAATGTAAGAGTGACAAAAATGGTTCATCTGCATGTCAGACTGAAGTGACTCGGTTAAATTAGTGTTAAGCCATTAGAACTGCGCCAGTTAATACGAAGTTCAATCACAGATTAAAATCGGCGTGATTTATTTTGTTCACACGTTTGGCTTGGTGATTTTGTTTTCATGCCGCAGTCTCAATAACTGGGATAATGAGATGTTGGGAACTCGTCAAGTCACTCAAATTTTTAAATTGTCAGTGATCACAAAAAACGCTGGAAACTCCTGCACTATCTGCGGCACACAAGCATAGCTGAAAATCTTAACTTAGCGGTTCCATTGGCACCAAAGTTAAGTGAATCTGCCATCTTACATTGAAGACATTATAATCGGTAAACCAGTGTGTCGATATCGAGGATGTCCGCGATAGGGCTCCAAGCCGTTCTCATGTTCCCTCGATTTTCGGACATTGCTAAATTAATCGGACCGTGTCAGTCCCCACTCCAGGAACCCAATCGATCTTCTTTTTTTACCGTTTGCTCGATTTCTTTGCAAATCAATCTGAAGCACGCCAGTGTGGGGGGAATCACACCTAATCAAGTTATCCATGTCCTTGGCTTCAACATTTTGACAGCCGGCTCGAACAGTTCTTGTGGCAATGTCTTCTGAGTTCCTTCTCTGGTTCTTTCTGTTGCCACTTTTACCGGAAGCGGTCCAATCTGTCTGTGTAAGATTACATTATAGGAAAATTGAAAGAGACAGGGAGGTTTACAGATTAGGTCGAACAAAGTATTGAATGTTTGCACAGTTTTCAAGTTAAGAAAGCGAGTTTTACAAACTTCGGGTAGCACTGCAACCGCCAGTTTCAATATAGAGGCACTGTGCCTTTTTGCTTCATGGCGACAAGAAAGTTTGTTTGCTTTGATTATTCCAGTTAAGCCTATACGCTATGGAAGGGTATCCTCTGTATAAAACGTGTGGCTTGGGTACAAATAGGCCATGACGTTTATGCGCGTACCGAGAGAACAGAGTCTTGATGTCATAACAATGCGTTCCGATTTGATTGGTAGAACCTCACAACTGCGCAGATGAGGTACGCTGCCTGAAAGGCGTCTCCGACTGGTGTCTAGCATTCTATGCCCCGAGAACTTGAGGGAGAGGAAGAAAAGAGAAGGCGCGGTGGCGTCAAAACGCTGAGCTCTGGTTGGAGTCATTAGTGGGTAGACCTTAAGCTAGATGTCTTTGTCTCCACCGCGCTCGTCGAACACCTTCGAATGCGAAAGTCTAGCGCCGGACGCTGGCTTTCCGCCTTCTAACGCATTTCACGAGTGCAGTGGAGCCAAAACCACAGCTCGGCGTTCTGCCGTTTAAAGCGTTCTCGTCTACACCTCTCCCTCAGCGTATTGGCGCACTGTACCTATGCTTTGCAAGTGGTCTTGAAGTGACGATAAATTCACGTCAAAAAGTCGGAGTGTCATGCTGTCGAAACCTGGTGGTTCAGCGTAAAAGTTCTGGTAATAAAAGTCCCAAAGACCGTGAGGGTCGTGGTCGCCGCGACGTCCCAACGGCTGGCTACCGAAGCGTCTGTAGACTTTCAAGCTGTATGTGAGCTGGAGCAGCACAGCCGTCTTCCATATCCAGCACTGTTGCTGTACGAAACTGACGTGGACGGAGGCTGGCGTCAACACGACGCTCCTATGGCCCCATAAGGCGGAAATCGAGGAACCACTTTTGAGAGCGCCGTAAACGTACCGGTGAAGACGCGTCCCAGTCGCCATAGTTAGGGAAGCAAACTCAACCAAGAAAACGAGAAAGCCATATTTACTTTGGCCACTGATATATTATGACTCCCAGGACGTGGAGAGTTCTGACCATCTTATTATCTCTCCGCAGTAAATGACAGTATGGTGGCTAGGGCGCGTTTCCGACTTGTGTGTTTACCCCGTCCAAAAAACTCGTTCCTACATTTCGCCTGATTACGTCATAAACGTGTCGTGCTGTTAGCGGTCGCGATCCTGCCGGTGTCCCAGCAACAGTGGGAGATGTGTCAGACGCCTGTACTGCTGCAGGTCGCTCTCCCCTGTGACAGTCCAAGGAAGCTTCCGCACTCAGAAGTTGGGACGCCGTGACTGCTGCGACGCTCGCGTTCGGTCGTGCTTTTCGGATTGCATTTTCTCAACCAACCGCCAGGATCGCTACATCCGGCAGCATGACACACCGGCTTCTGTGACGTCATTTGTTGCCCCTTCGGGACCCAATTTGATGTATGGGGAGCATAGGACGCTAAACACACCAGTCGGAGGCGCGTCCCAGGCAGAATAGTGCTAAGCATTTCTAAAAAACCAAGACGGAGGCTGCAAAGTGGGGACAAACACTAGACGTCACAGTTTAATTTTAAATGTTTAACTTTAACCAGCTGGTCTGCCTTATTACGTTATCTTCAACCATAGTGCTACTGCCAAATTAGCCGATAAAGACTCCGAAGACGGAATTACGAGACAAGAAGCGCGAACACGCTCTGCTTTTATTATGCAGCCAAAGATTATACAAAATTAAGAAACGCAAGGAATGGCTTAGTTTCGTCATACTTCTGTTTATGAAAGCTTTAAAACACTCGACAGATTAGAGCAGCAATTGTTGACCTTCTCATTTCTTACCGGGATACATAGCCACTGAAACGGGCGTTCAGGAGCCTAAACAAAAGCCAATGCTGTGGAGAACAGATAGAATCTAAAATGGCAATAACCTGGCCTGCTATGGTAATGATGAAGGGACGTAAACTGAATAAGAGTAAACGAAAACCTGAAGGTCGGTTATGGCGACGCCCATTCACAGCTGCCTAAAAGCGCTTAAAAAGTTCTTCAAAGTTCTTTTAATATTTCCTCATACTGCGATCTCATTAAATGCAAAACAATAAAAAGATGCCATCTAGAACGGGGAAGTCACCCTCAGAAATGTTTCTAGGGTATCAAACTCGCTTTTCCCTTGATACATGCTTTCCATCGCACCCAACAGCACTTTAACGAGAACCATATGACTGAAAAGAACAAACCGGAGACTTGGGCCGGCTTGCTAGAACCAGCGTCTCAGCTGAGACTGGGTGAAAGAAAGCACAGCCAAAGCCAGCGCACGAGCTGAGCGGGACTCACAGCTGCGTCTCAAGACGCTCGCGCGCCCCAGCCTTTGCAGTGCTTTCTTTCACCCAGTCTCAGCTGGGACGCTGTTCTAGCAAGCCGGCCTTGGTGTTTGTCAGGAGCTATGGCACAGAAGAAAAGCGGATACTGGGTAAAGTCACGGCGACAACGGGGGCATGTATGGTGATCATCATCACTCAGTGCAAGGTGGTACAACACCATGCCGACCAAGTGCGTAAACGTTCGCCGCTCAGTGACGGGGACAAGCCCCAACGATCGCCACTACCACCGGGTTAATCGACCACTCCGAAATACCAACGTCTTGCAAGCCCACAACAGCAAGCTTTCCCATCGAGGGAAGCCTGCGAGAATACAACACTACGATGCTCCACTTGAGTCCAAAAGCCGGTTGAACGCCTTTAATTTACAGGAAAAGAAATGTCGTGACCCAGTCAATAAATTTATGTTTGTCGTGATTGACTGATCCGTCGCGACAACCGATAGTCCCGTGAAACATAACGAAGATCAGAGTGTTCTGAAACAAATTCACGGGTTCAACTAATCTTGTTTCCTCCGGGGTCTGAAGTTATAACACTTATCTACAAAATCCGATTATAATATCGCTTTGTCGGTGAACATCGTATAGCTAGGTGCAGCTAAAACTCTGCATGTGACCACACTCCGGTCAAAGTTGTGTCTTTCTTTATTCTTTCTTTCAAAAGAGTGCAATTTAACGGGTTTTAACTTTTTAATGTTTATTCGGGTGTTTTACTCTAAAGGAGAAATGATTCCGATGTCTTCGTCGTCGTTTTAGGGAGTTTGATATGTCCTAAAAAACAATTGCCTCTCCGGCTAACTGTTTTAGAAGCCTGCGTCTGTGGCAGCAAAATGTGCGCGACATAGATTAGCCGAACTTCTAGTCGCTTGTCGGGAACTCGGAGTTGTTTAAAGAGGATTTAAAGTGGCTGATTTGTTTTGATTATACTATCAAACTTGTTGTTCAACTTCTAAAGTTTGATACTCTCGATGTCCCTTGAACAATTCTCAAGTTCTAACCTATTCATGTTCTATCTCAACATAGGCGTCAAATACTCATGATTGAAATGCCACACAAAAATTGAATTTTTTATCTTAATCTGTTGTGCAAACCGACATATGCAGAAATATATTGTATAAGAAACTAATCGCGGGCGGTAACTCCAGTCTGCCTTTTAGGCGCAAGACGAACTGTTAGCATCGTCACAGTCTCTTCTTGTACCTTTTTTGTTGCTTTTAATTCTGAAGCTTTGGCAGCTGTCAAGGTCTTCTCTAAGCATCTTGGAGCTCTCTCTCCACCCTATTGAAAACATCCCTTCATACTTGTTGTGTTATGGGACCCTCTCAGCGCTTCAAGCCGCTCCAGCCCATCAAACCTTTCACCCTTAAAACACTTCCGGCCCTTCAGCCCTCGGACTCTTCAGCCTTTCAGACCACCTGAGCCCTTCAAACTTTTCGACGCAAAAGGACTGTGAACAGTAGACAAAATATAAAATTTAAAACGTCATTGGAAATTTATTTTATACATTGAGTTTTACATGCATGTTATAACTCAAAAAGGCAATAAGAACCAACGTTTACTAAAACCTGGGTGCATGCAGCTGTAGGCACACGCGGTCGCACCAAATAGAGACAACCGAGTTTTCTACGCAAAAATATTTTTGAGGTACTCAAAATGTCGCTGGGTAAATTCTTGAGATATACGGTAGTTCAGCTATTAAAACCAAGCAGGTGTACCAGACGCACACATATACACTTTTCAGTAACACGTTTAGCGAAAACCACAAAGGCACAACCAACATCCGCCGTCGTTAAGAAATCCTGAGCAGAGTCACGGTGCCGTCGCTGGTGACATCATGGTGGCGTCTCCGACGTCTTTTTCGCTCGCTGATGCTCCTGAAGCCTGACGGACGGAGAGACGCAAGAAGCAGGGCATTGAGAAACCATATTCTTGATCAGAACACCCAGCTGCTCTAAACGATAGTCCCAAGCATGGGACGGGAAGCCGACACTGAGCGTCCGCTCGTTGTTGCGCATTTGGTTTGCGGTCGTTGACGGAGAAAAAAGCAGAACAAAAAAGCAGGGCGACCAGCTTATGGGAAGGCAATCATTTCGGTTCACTAAAAAGAGGTTATCTTCAAACAATCAGTCAAATGTCCCCACCGATTTTCTCCCGCCCCCTCTCTCCCTCGTGGCCGCGTTAACCCAGGCCACCACAGGATCGGGAGGAGGGCGTCTTCTCGATTTCCAAAACTCGTTGCGCCCGCCCGATAGAAAACGGCCAAGCGGCTTCCCTGATGCATATATCTTGAACGGTCACGTGCTCTCCCACAGACCAGTTTAAACGATTTCGTTAGTGCTGCGGTTTTTGCAAACAAGATTAAAAGGACTTCATAGGCCTCTCAAAAGCTATGTCTGGTATTTTTTACCCTTTAGAAATTCTTGAAGGTTAAAGGCTAATCCAAGTGGCTAAAAAAACTTCTACGAACATCTCAAACCAGTCAAACATTTTAGAGCGCAGCTCTTGGGCGTCCGTTTCCGGGTTGAGCGGCGACGCTGCAAAACGCGGAAGCGCGTTCCATTATGAGCGTGTGTTGCTTTTATGACAATCTTCCCGCTAAATTTCGCGGAAAAAATGTTCCGTTCAATTTAGCGGGTGAATTTTCTCGCTAGATTTAGCGGAGAAATTTTTCCGCTAAATTCAGCAGGGAAATTTCCCGCTACATTTACCGGAAAACGTTTTCAAGTGAATTTAGGGGAAACATTTTCCACTTAATTTAGCAACAAAACATAACCAGTTAGATTTAACGAAAAACATTTCCAGCTAAGTTTATCGGAAATAGTTCCCCGCTAAATTTGGCGGGTTAAGTTTTCCCGCTAAATTTAGCAGGGAAATTGACGTCACGGGAGCTCAACACCAATTGAGATTCCCCGCTAAATTTAGCGGAAAACGTTTCGCTAAATTTTCTGGAAACATTTCCCTGCTTCATTTAGCGTGAAAATCCCCCGGCTAAATTTAGTGGGAATATTTCCCTGGTCAATTCAGCGGGAAATATTTCACTAAATTTAGCGGAAAATTTAGCGAAACTTTCCCGCTAAATGGGAGGGCAGCAGGGGAGGAGGAGCGGAGGGTACGGAGGAGGAGGAGCATACCCTCCCCTCCATACCCTGGCTTCCTCCTCCTCCAGAATTGAGCTCTAATTCGGAATTACGGAGAATTGTAAACGTCTTTATTTTTTGAAGGATACGCCAAAACATTTCGGATATTCTGATGTGCCCCATGAACGGGTTGTAAATAAGGCAGTCTCTTCTGTTTTATTTTGTTCTTTGTTGATACTACGGTCTGTTTTTTTCGTGCTCGTATAAGCCGTTTTATCGTGGGTAGCGCCATTTTGGAGAGCGAGAGAGAGAAAAAGGGGAAGGGCTACCGGCGCTTTCCTCCTTTCTGGCCGTGTAGAAAGAGTAAAAGTCCCGGACGAGAAGGCTTGGCCGGTGCTGGGGTGTCTGCGTTGCCCCAACTTCGTTCGCGCTTTCTTTCTGTTTTAAACCTCGCAAACTTAATTAGAGCCGTGGTCTTTGATGGCGAGAGTTGCCCGGTCATCGGGAAGCATCATTGCTCGGTAGTAGGGTCTTACGAATAAGGACAGAAAGCGCCGAATACTGTCCGAGGACCTATGTAGCTTGCATGCGAATCCGGCAAGGCGAGTGCGGCTGCAATGTTCCCTAAGCACCATCGCTTTCCGTGTGGACTGGAAATGATGGAACCATCTCGTCAATTTTTGCTTGCAATTGGCCATATTTCAACGTAGCACAGTTTAGTAGTAATCAAACAAGCGACACACGAAACGGGAAGCCTCAATTAATCCCTTGTAAACACTGGAGCTGCTGCAGATCGTTTTGCCGCGCTGCTTTTATCTTGCGTGTCCGTGTTCCTACACATTTCCTTGTGGATGAACGGCGAAGACGTTCTGGGTGTAACTTACATCGAACCGCGGAAAGCCTCAAGGCGGCCACGAATCATTTACCGTCTGATGCAATACCTTTGAGTGCCAATTAACCTCCAATTTCTATCGTTGACACGTTCGCTGCCGCTGTTCTCCCCGCCCGCCGCACTGGCGGATGCCGCGTGCACTCGAACAAAGAAACATGCCTACTGGGCTCGAAAACGCAGATCGCGACACACGAGGCCGTACTCCTGCAGCGACGGTCCGAAGCGCTTCAAAGCGCCCAATCACCAGGAAACAACCCGGCAACTGCACCAAAGCGGCGCTTTTGCCAGAGCGCTGTCATGGTATCAATGCGCAGGAGATCGCAGATTCAGGAAAACCGATAGAATCCACCTTCTCGTTGCAATTTATAGCCTCACCCGGCGGCGGAAATGGGACTTCAACTAAGTGTTGTAGATGATAAAATTGAGTCACGATCACCACTGCAAATTATCAATATGAAGATAAATTCAGTTACAAAATTTTACAAGCTGAAACAGCAATTATCACCAGAAAACTGGCACGCACCTTGCGAGCGTACCCTCATGTTCATCGGCGGTACAGCATTCAGTGCGCGCTCCATTCACAAAATGTTCGGAACACAGTCGAGAGAATGGCGTTGAGGAAACGCTTTTCGGCTTTACGGACGAAATCCACTGCCGCCGAGACCGGGGTCATGTGGAAAGCGATAGACCTTAGAGACATTGCAGCCCCATATTGCAGCCCCATTGCAGCCCCTTAGAGACTTAGCAGTTTCCCGCCACATTTAGCGGGAAAATGACGTCACGACTTCGTGGCACGTGACCCTTTAACAAGTTCAATGGTAGGAGAAGAGGAGGAGAAAGAAGTAGGACGAGAGAAGGAGGGAAGGAAGGAGGGAGAGGAGGAGGGCAGTAGGAGGGGCATACCCTCCCTCCCTAACCGCCGTACTCCTCCACAATAGTTGCGCTCTAGTTTCGCATTAGAGAGATTTGTTAACGTCTTACATTTTTATATCTAATTTTGTTAGTTTTAGTAAGAATGCAATTCTTATTTAAATACATATCGAAAACAACACTTCAGACATTATGTGTTGTTCGCGGTTTCAATTAACTATGGGTGGCGCCTCTCGTTTTTCAAAATGTCGGGTATAGGAAGGGTCGGAGATGCGTGCCGCTGATGAGCCCGTCTAATCTGCTGGCTTTATTGAGCGACACAAATCATTTCTGGTAATGCGAGGAAGCTAGAATATTATGAGCACAGGTCATCTCTTTATAATAAAAACAAAAACGGTGTTTAGCATAATTTTAACTCAAGGAGACACGTTGTAATTCTGCAGCGAAACCGAAGCTAACCTCTAGTTTGGTTTTAATTTTTCCGGTATAGGTCTTAATTTTGGATTCTTTTATCGGATTCTTTTATAACTCAAGATGTGTCTTGCATTGTAATAGACCATATGCGAAATTTTTTGTGGCTAATATAATCACCATACCCGGGAAAGACGCGCCGCGATGTTGGGGGGTTCTTGTCATCTTGTGTCATGCTCTTTGCTGCGTGGTCTCGCCCTCTTCTAGGAAACTCTTCGTAGTTACTAGTTCTTGCAATGGCATCGGGCTGGACTCGGGACCTTCCCGAGGTGCTGGAGTTCCCGGGATAGGTTTGTGAATTCGTACTACGAGTCGAAGACGACCTTCAGCCGGCACAAGCATCGGGGCGGTAGCGGTGGCTCCCTAATATTTCGATTCTCGATACCGTTCCGGGCACGCGTTGAAGGTATGTCGAAGAGGTAGCGCGAAGCACCAGCCCTTACGCTGCCGTCTGTAAAAACGAGATTTTATGCGTGCACTCCCGCTTTCGATATTCTTGCTTTCAGCGCGAGCGCACTGACGTTCTTAGTGCAGGAGCTGCGCGTGCACGGAAAACGTACATGTACGGCTGCAGTCATTCTGCTGTGAGAAGCAACTCGCTTAATCCCCATTCCTGCCCGTTTCGATCTGGATGAGTATCGTTCCGGCGTGCAGTCGTGTATCACTACTGCGTGGTGCACGTTAAAGACCCCGGGCTAGCGGTTGTACTGCACTGGCTAAATTGCTCATCTACAGCTGGGGGACTCATCGCCCGTTGAGGCAGACCAAGTTCTAGGCTGTATAAACATACACACAACCCAATTTTTTCAGAAGGAACTGGCACGAGGCGTTCAGCAAACAGCGGAACAGCTCTAAACGGTTGTAACAAATCGCGATGGCCGGATGGCCGTTCACTATAACAAAATTACGCGCGTATGCAGCTCACCTTGTTTCCGGAGGGATCTTTGTAGCCACTCCGCGTGCATCGTGGAACACAGCAGTACCGGGCATACTTCCGGAGCCCCCACCTCCCGCTTCAGCAACGTATAGGCAGCCAACGCGGCTAGGGCGCTAGGGACGCAAGCTGGGGAACTCAGGCGAGTACGGACAGTACGGCGGGGAACCCCCCAACATGGCGGACAAGTGAAGTTCGCGCACGGTAATCCTGATGGCGCTATTCATTTTCGCATATGGCCTATTCTTTTGTTAAACAAGTTGTTTGAGGAAACGTTATTTTGCGACATACGTGTTCGACCCAGGCTCTTCAAAATATTTGGCCGATTTCGGTGTCCCGTTAATGACAGGGTCATTCATACACGTTACATGTAGCATAGAATATTGTATTTGTCGAAGAAAAAATCGGTGCTGAGATTTGTGCGTTTGTCGCTGCCTTTTCTCGCTCGGGTAATTTTCATGTGGAATAGTGAACTGCGGGCCTTTTCGTGTTTTTCGGGGGTATTTAGATGATTAATTTATTTAAAATTATTTCCAACACAGGAATAACTTAATTAATCAAATTTTTTAGAATATGCTCACAAAACGAATGAACTAAGAAACGCTGTTCTCACTACAAAATCCCAAAGACGAAATCAGAGTCAGACAGCTGAAGTGTGAGTTTTTTAAAGCAACGCGTGACGCAGATGACTTTATATTGCATCCAGTGTTTGAATGTTTGTCTATCTTGATAACGATGTCAGAGTTTTTCATATGCTAAAAGAAAACTAAATGATACCTTTCAGGAAAGAATATTATGGTTAACTTGGCCTAACTTTTTGTGAGCATGGCGTTAATTGCCGCAATTTGTACTAATAGTAATAATATTAAAATTAAGATATTTTAATACGTACATTTCTCAGGCTCTAATATAATTTGCGGCTTGTGATCTAATTTCAAACACGCGAAGATGTATGACAATAAAAAATGTGCTGATTGTCATCACTGATGACAATTTTCAGCATATTTAATTACCAAGTTATCAAAAAATAGTTTAAGATCAATTAAACCATTCCAGCTAATGGGAGAAGTCCATGCGAAATTGCATTAATTGCGGATAAAGAACATGGTGCTATCAAAGTCGCAAATTTCGACAATCGGCAAAATTGCCAAAGTTGCCACCAATATCCTTCCAGACCAAATGCCCCAAAATAAAACAAAATCTAATTTCGGTGTTTTTTTTTGTATTTACCAATATATTTAAAACACTTCGTTGCTTTCATTTTTACGCTCCATCGTTTTGAAAATGAACCTTTCCAGTTTAAAGGAACACTTACCTGCTTGTACGTCTGCTTACTGCAGCACGTTTCGCTGGCTTTGGAAGCCGGCGAAACAGTAGTGAGTGTTAGTATTGCGTATACAAGCGAACGCAAGCTCTGAGTGCTTGCGTTAGCTTTGAGTGTTCCACGCTGCGCGTGCGCGGAGCACAAAATTTCGGTCTTGGATTGGGGCATGGCAATAACGCGCATGCGCAACGTGGAGCACGGAACTCTAACGCAAACACACAGCGCTAACGTTTGCTTCTATTCGCAATACTAAAACTCTCTAACAAGGTACAGTCCCACACCGGCTGCAGCACTACGTTGGGGCAGTGAAGAGCGTTGTTTGCATTTGGAAGTGACATTTCGCGAGCCATGATCGCGAGCAGTTCCGCCCTGCCCGATGTGCTGGAGAATAGTGGACCCTCACAATAGCGCTGCCCGCTTCCGCCGAGGGAGGATGAGCAATGAACTGGCGACGCGACTAGGACCCTTTTAGCCCTTCAAATACCTTTAGTCGATCATACCCCTCAGCCTCTCAAACCTCTTTAGTCCTTCAAAACCTTTGAGCCTGTCAAAGGCCCTCAGTACTTCAACCCCTTAGACGCCCAAATGACTGTGAATCATAGACTAAAATGCAGTTTACAATGCTACTGGAAGTTTATTTCAGACATTGAGTTTTCCATGCATGCTATACCGTCTACTTAAACGTAACGCGTACTTCAACCCGGGCGCGAGCAGCTGTAGACAAAATCGATCTGACCAAATAGGGAAGACAAAGTTCTTTGTAGCGAAAAATATAGACCAAGGTACTAACAATGCTGCTGGGTGAATTCGTCAAATGTATGGCAGTTCAACTCCTAGAGACCGAACAGGTGCAAGACACACATATGCACACACACGCCCACGTACACACTCCCGCGCACACACACACACAGTGTCAGCAACACGTTCAGCGAAAACCACGAACGTGAAAGAAACATCGACTGCCGTTGCGAAGTCACAAGCACGGTCACGGCGTCGTTCCTGTTGCCTTTGCGGTGGTGTATCCGGCGTTGTTTTCGCTCGCTCGACGACCTCCTCAAGTCGGACGCACGAGGAGGCGCATAGAACAGGGCACTGAGAGACATTCTCTTTTATCCGCAAATTGAGTTGATTTATAGATCCCACGCGTCTGACTGGAAGTTCGCCCTGAGCGACCACTCGTCGCGGCAGCCCGATACAAAATGGACAAGCAGTTTTTTTCCGAAGCATATATTCTGAAGGGTCACGTGATCTCTCCCACAGACAGGTTAAACGATTTTGATAGGTGCCGTGCTTTCACGGAAAATAATTGCAAGGACCCCAGAGTCCTGTCAAAATCTATGACGGGCCTCTTACGTCCTTTCAGAATTCTTGAAGGGTACGTCAGGCCCCTTCAGCAACTTCAACGGACATCTCCAGCCCTAAAAATGTCCTTTAGGGTACGTCAAATCCTCTGAAAAATCCTGGCGGGCCGCGCGCTTCTCCACGTCTAATTGGGTTAGAATATTGAAAGAACATGACGCTCAAAGAACAGCACATTCGGAATGATTGTTTTGTACATCAGATTAAGTGAAATTTTACTTTCTAAATTCGGCATGAGCAGATGACAAAAAATTTCGGAAGGTCGCATCAATAATGTAATAAAAGCGACAGGTTCTATCTATGTACACTTCCCGAAAACCCAGGTAAGTCCAGAAACCTGGTTCTTGCACGTGTGTTGATTGTTTGTCAGGATTTTGAATTTTGTTGTCAGCCAAAGAAACTGAGTGCATAACTCCAGCGATATTCCAGCGACTTCACAAGCAACAAGCAGCTTAGAAGGATTGGGGAAAGGTGGCACGCCGTCTATGGCAAGCAGCACAATCTCTTGGTTCTCTCCTTCCTTGGACAGGTAGTCTCCGTCTCTTGGTCTGGACATCGGACAAGCTGACTCCCGTCTGGAGCACCTATGGACCTCGAGAGTCGGCTGAGGTCAACGTCAGCCTCAGCGCTATCTCCGAGGATTTCCAGGTGAGAAACGACAGGCAGCTTGAGATCTTTGGTGAGATCCTAACAATCAAAAGGGACTGACAGAAGGGAGAAAAACAACCACAGTATATCCTCCACCGGTGCTACCGGTAGACGATAAATTTAAAGGTTTTCAATTGTCGATGTTCACTCCGAATTGCGCTGAGGAGTGACACAGTTCTTCTAGCTTCTCAGCCGGCTGTGTGAGGGTTGTTTCTAGTGTGCGTTTTACGAGCTCCTGAAATGACACGGGGGGCCATAGTGTGTGCATTTGGGCTGTCCTGGGTGATCTGTGATTTAATGAAGGTAGTGATGAGTTCGAAGCGATTGTGTTAGCACTCCACGAAGAAGCAGTGGTTGTCTGCCCTTTTGTGTGAGTGGGTGCTGGTGGGCCGTGCGAAGGAACACACCCAAAAACACCAAATCGGTTCACAAAAGAGTAGTCACTATTTTATTGCTACAACTTAGCAAGCATGGGCAAGTCTAACAAGCGCATTGGCAGTTGACCCAGGTGTTTCCTCGCGCTATTCTGCTCGGGTTGCATAGCCGTGATCGTGGTTTTGACGTGAAGCTCAGAAATGCAAATATTTCATATTTAGTTTTGTAGAAGTTCAGTTTTTCTAAGTAACGTCCCGGTTTCGTAACGATCAAAACTTTGACTATTATTTTAGATACAATGGCATTATTTAGGCTGCTCAATTCAGTTATTTTTTACCTGCCATCATATTTTCCTTTTCACTTAATGTCCGAGCGAATACGCAGTCACAAGTAAAAGCGTCTTGCCGTTAACGATGCATTCACGTCACGAGCACTGTACCGGGCAGGGACGCTGACAGTTCGTAGATTCATGAGTTATGTCCCCTGTATTAACACAGCAAGTACTGTCGTAGCGTCAGGGCTGAAAAAGAGGTGGCGGTCTATTTGCAGCTGGTATTCGAGGCTCGCCCCAGTCGCAAGGACATCACTGGCCTCGTAATCGATGATGTCCGCCTGGAACTTTCCGAGTGCTACGTCCCCATGGCCACGGAGGACGTCCCGACGACCATCGTTGGAGACTTCGGTCAGAACGAGACATCTACGAATAAAGAAGAGTTAGGTGAGAAAGTTTGGGTTAACCCTCCATTAACCCCTCTGCACTGGAAGGTGAACGGCGATTTTGAAAGACTCCGAGTGGCAACCGACCTGTTGGTATGAAACCTCAGGGGCTTTGAGTCTTTTAGACTGACGTGTACTGCTACGGATGAGGCTTCCCGGAGATTCCCACCTACATTCTTTATGCGAGCCTTATCTACCGTCGTTATTTGTTCGGACAAGCATCACTCTTAAAGGGGCACTCAAGTGCTTATGTAGAAGCTATGGCATATTGTTTCTTTGGCTTTAGTCAATACAAATGACCAGTTCTAGGTGGCGAAATGCCTAGTAAACTCACATCAATAGAAATACACAGGAACGCTCGAGTGCCCACCACCTCTAAAAAATTTGACCAATGAAAGTAGTTAATTGCATGAAAATTCTGGATTTTACTAGCCTTCGCTTTTTTAGGTACGTTGTGCGTTATATATTGACGATAACGTCAAATCTTTGAATGTAGCAGACGTAATACAGCAATTGTTGATTAAAAACGTCGTCCGACGGCACCTCATGGTGTCTGCTTCATGACGCAGAAAGGGGCGTTTCACGATATTGTTTAGATTTTGAGAGAAAAATCAGCCACCCATAAGTGTACTTTCTCAATTATTAGGATGCCGAGAGACCGCAGATTGAGTAATCAACCTAAATAGGCGATCTCAAAGTCTATTTGAGTGCACTTTAAGGTTTGTTCATCTAGATATCAGCCAAGGTAGAAACAGGGCTTAAATCGACGTTCGCTCTTGCTCCCCGTGTTATAGATAATACAATGCAGCAGTTTCATCATTCATAGTAACGTCATCCTTTTCAAAAACTGCTTGCATCATTTGTTCGTTCAACAAACTGAAAGTCATTCAAAATACGTACGTCGGAAAACATTTCATGCCCTCCTATAGTTCTTTTTGTATATTGGGGTCATATTGATTTTATTTCATAGGAATTGTATGATTCAGAACCCTCAGTGTACCTCGGTCTGAGCTCTGCTACGTTTCAATTCTGTCTCTTTATCTCTCCCCTCTGCTGACTGGACATAATCCTCATAACGCTCCGTCATCAGAAACTGCCCCGACGAGCTCTCACCAGCAGCTGCCTTTACAAGACCATAACTGTCTCACTCAATTATATCATTGTGGCTTTATGATTGGGCTTTCCTGTTTGTCCGTCACAAAATGAAACCTTAGCCTCAACTTATTCGACATCGTTCTAGTACGGGTTTACGGCATCGTTCTAATACAGGTTTAGGACGTCGCTCTAATACGGGTTTATGGCTTTCTTTACAAGTGCCTGCAATCACTAGGTCACTTCGGAGTTTGCGACGAGGGCATAAGTATTCACCTTCATGCCACATTTAGACTTGCCCTCACAACTCCAGCTGGTCTCACACATAGGCTGTGTTCCAAAATTTACTCGAGCCGACTCCGGAGTAAAGGTTTCGTACTGTGGCGTTCCAAAACTTACTCGAGCTTACTCGACGACGTCAGAACTCGCGTTCCAGAAGCGGGTTGTTTACTCCGGAGTAATTACTCACGTTACCCTCCTCGATCGGTGGGTAACCTCGGATCAAGTCGAGTAAATACGTCACGTGATCTGTTCGTCGTCTGCCTTCTGCGCCGACAGCGGTCAAAGCTCGCTTGCTCCGTTGGTTTTGGTGGCGGACGTTCGAAATGAGAAATAATGAGGTGCAGCATGTGTGGTTATTGCGATTTGCTGTTTTCAACGCACAAATTAACTGAATTACATCCAGACCGTGCACCTTCCCCGGGAAGGCATACATGTTATTATGAGTGTGCGAGCGTAAACGGGAGCTTCTCCTCGTCCTCGGCGTTGGAGGGAATGCCATATTCTCACGTTCAAGGCTGAAAATGTTTAAACGCAGTAAATGATAAGGTAGTATTTTTGTTTCCTCTAGAGTGTTCGTAATGAGAGGATAACGCTTGTAAAGCTAGTAGAAGGCTTCAAAGATTTTATTGCAATCATATTCACGTCAAAGCGAACGTCAAGATTCATAAAAAAATCGTAAAGGTGCAGGCGAGCAGTCTCAGGTTAATTCAACATGGGTAAGTTTCATATCATACTTGAGAAAGTACCCTCACGCTGTACCGCTGCACCGTGTGGAATCAATTTTTGCAAGACATCATCGGTACAAATTACAATGCGTGGAATATACATGTTTAGGGCGCTTGCGCTGATTAATAAAAACACATTTTTGATGTCTAACTGTAAGGAGTAAATAATTTTCATCTCAATATACAGCTCATAAGGAAGGTGAGTAAAAGGAACTGGTGCATCCACCTCAAAAAAACACCGCGTCGTCATTGATATTGCCGTCTCTTCCGAGTGCTTTTCTTCATGATCAAAAGAATCGTCTGCTATTTTTCTCCCATCAGTGCTGTCTTTTTTTTTTTTTTTTTTTTTGCCATAGTCCAAGACGAAGCCAATCCGCGTAGTATCCAGGTGATTATCCCGGGACCGTGTCCCGGCCGTTCCAAAATCGAGTCGCGGATCGTTTACTCGCGATGTCACGTGGTTTTTACCCGCTGACGTAGGAGGCAGGTTACTCGGGTAAGATTTGGAACATAGCCATAGACTCTCACAGTCTCTAAAAGCCCCCAGAAGGCCTATATCGAACTTCCCTCAGGCGCCCTCAACTGTCCCCAAAAACCCTTACGCTTTCTTACATTGAACGCTACACATGAGTCTCGAGGTGCTGCTCAGCCCATGCAGACATTAGATCGTTATACACTAGTTCAGTGGCAACGTAATGAACCGGAGACACGGAAAAAAAAAAAGACGTACACAACACCGAGATGGTGTTGTGTACGTCTTGTTTCAGTGTCTCCGGTTTATTATGTTGCCTATTATTCGTGAGTTCATATGCGCCCTCGATCTTCTCTCAGACAACTTCAATGTTAACAAATGCAAACCCCAGCATGCAATCGTTATGCTCGGTGATTGGTTCTTGAGCCTTCGTAGGGACCAATGCCGGAATAACATTGGCTACGGGTCGATCTCGACATGCTCACGACACGCGACGCCTCGCGTTTTTGAAGCTGTGAATGACTTTACTAAGCGACAGTTCCATCCAAACAGCGACATTGCACTTGTTTCTAATATGAGACCATACACTAAAGTCATATGACGGGATAGTTGGTTATCTATTACACAAGTAAAGGTAACGCAAAAGACATGTGTCAAAACTTCTCCGTGTCTGTCTGCTACTTGACCTCTTTTTTTGCGCTATATGTATGTGTGTTATCTGACCATACTTCATTTCACATTAAAGAGACACTGACAGGGTATTTATGCTCGCCAAGATTTTTATTCGTGCATGACACATAGGAGTTTAACTGCCCAGAACACAACTTGCAGCACGAAATGTGTTTTTGTTTTCCCCCGATCGAAAACCGCCGATTGAGAACAAGCCCGTTTGTGTCGCGCTCACTTCCTTCTCCGAGGTCACATGCCGTTATCTATGGTTTAGACACAACCACCAAAGATACTCACAGTCGGTGTTCACTGAAGGCCCACACTCAATAATAAAAATAAAAATCCGTGTGATACCCATTTTTTCTGACGACTAAAACGCCGCAAATATGTTGATTGAAGAAAAAAAATAAAAAAAACAGTTGCACGGCCACGTGACTTTAGCCAAATCTCTCCTTCTCTATAGCGTCACGAATGACAAGTGATGAGGCGGCAAATGACCGAGTAAACTGAACGTTTAATGGGGCGAACTCGTGCCCAAAAATAAAAGGAAAAAGAAAGATAACAACAGAGCGCCGCGGGCGTCGAAGGCGGCGAAGCAGCAGGATCGAACGCTGAGGCGAAACTGACTCCGGCTGGCCACGCGGAGCCCCTTTTGTACACGCGTGGGCTTCTGGAACAGTCGGCGTAGAAGGTTCGGCGTGTAGAACATTCTAAACTCGAATCAGCAACACGGTTCTCGAATTTACCAGAACATTACATTAGAGTCAACAAAAATGCGTACCCGCGGCCAGGAATCGAACTCTGGCTTTCTGCGTGGAAGGTACGCGCGATAACCGTTAGGCCACGAGCGCGCTGCCTACTTAGTCAGCTGCGCTCGCGGCATTATTCCCCTTTAAGTGCATCGTCCCGATGCAGCACAAAACAAAACACAAATACACAACAAAAGGATAGCAGAGTCCGAGCAGTTCACAGTTCACAGTTCACTCTTTGATGAGAGTCCAAAGTTCTATCGTTCGTAATACGGCTTGAGCCGGACGACGTGCACCACCTCGGGTCGTGGCTGGCGTCTTGCAGATGGGCGCGTTCCGTCGGGTAGAACTTCGTAGTTCAGATCGCCGAGGCGTCGGATGATTTTGTAGGGTCCGAAATAGCGTTTGAGAAGCTTCTCGCTGAGACCGCGGCGCCGTATCGGTGTCCACACCCATACCCGGTCTCCGGGTTGGAAGTGGACGTCCCTGCGACGAAGGTTATACCGGCGTGCGTCGACTCGCTGTTGCTCTTGAATCTTGATTCTTGCCAGTTGACGAGCTTCCTCCGCGCGTTGAGAGATCAGTTGAGCGTCGTCGTTGCCATCGTCGGTTGGCACGTGAGGCAGCATGGCGTCCAGCATCGTGGTAACCGTCCGGCCGTGTACCAGTTGGAACGGCGTCATTCCTGTGGTTTCTTGTACCGCTGTGTTGTACGCAAATGTGACGTACGGCAACACCTCGTCCCACGTCTTGTGCTCTACGTCGACGTACATGGAGATCATGTCGGCGATGGTCTTGTTGAGCCGCTCTGTTAGCCCGTTGGTCTGCGGGTGATAAGCGGTTGTTCGTCGATGGCTGGTATGACTGAGCCGAAGAACTTCTTGAGTCAGCTGTGCCATGAAGGATGACCCGCGATCTGTGATCAGCACTTCAGGTGCGCCGTGTCGAAG
Organism: Ixodes ricinus; assembly: GCA_037355805.1. Classification (NCBI taxonomy): domain Eukaryota; kingdom Metazoa; phylum Arthropoda; class Arachnida; order Ixodida; family Ixodidae; genus Ixodes; species Ixodes ricinus. Next base: position 49,635 of record JAZHYW010005377.1, read on the forward strand.
GAGAATAGAGTCGACGAAAAACTTGGCGACTTCCACCGCTGTTCCCGATGGCAGGGCTTTCGTCTCGGCGTATCGTGTAAGATAATCGGTCGCGACGATAATCCACCGATTTCCTTGCGTCGATGTTGGGAACGGCCCAAGTAAATCCATTCCGACCTGCTGGAAGGGCGTAGTCGGGGCAGGTATCGGCTGCAGGAGTCCTGCTGGCTTCGTCGGAGGCCTCTTACGTCGTTGGCACTCATGGCACGACCGTGTGTACAGGTGGACTGTTTTCGGGAGTCTCGGCCAGTAGTACTTGTCACGAATCCGGGCGAGCGTCCTGCTGTAGCCAAGGTGTCCAGCCGTCGGGTCGTCATGGCATGCTTGAAAGATTTCTTCTCGCAGGCTGGCCGGAACAACCAGCAGCCAGGCAGGGTTGCTCGTTCCGAAGTTCTTCTTGAAGAGCACGCCTCGCCGCAGAACGAAGCTTCGCAAGTCTCGGGCCAAGACTCGCGGAACCGAACTTCCTTGACCTTCGAGGTGGTCGATCACGGCGCGAAGTTCGGGGTCGTCTCGTTGAAGTGCTCTCATGTTGGTATCTGTAATTGCTCCGAGAAAACGGGCGTCATCGTCGTCGTCGGTGCTGTCGGGAGGAGATTCGACTGGGGCCCTATACAAGCAGTCGGCGTCATTATGCTTGCGGCCAGACTTGTGCACAATGGTTACGTCGAACTCTTGCAGTCGAAGACTCCAGCGAGCGAGGCGTCCTGACGGGTCCTTGAGGTTTGCGAGCCAGCAGAGGGCGTGGTGGTCTGTGACCACGCGGAACGGGATTCCGTACAGGTACGGACGGAACTTGGTTAACGCCCAGACGACAGCGAGACATTCCTTGTCGGTTGTTGAGTAATTTTTCTCTGCCTTGGACAGTGCCCGGCTTGCGTAAGCGATCACCCTCTCTGCTCCGTCTTGTCTTTGGACGAGCACCGCACCTAGCCCGGTGTTGCTGGCGTCTGTGTGAACTTCCGTTTCCGCTGATGGATAGAAGTGTCCGAGGATAGGGGGCGACTGGAGTCTTTCCTTCAGTTTGTTGAACGCTTGTTCTTGCTTTTCTCCCCACTGGAAGTTCACGTCGTCCTTCGTCAGACGCGTGAGCGGTGCAGAAATCTTGGCAAAATCGCGAGCGAAACGTCTCCAGTATGCGCACAGCCATAGACGTAGACTTCGGGGGGTGGCATCGAGGCTCGTGCCCCTACTAATTAGATCCAAGAGGGGGGGGGGGCTCCGCCCTTCGGGTTGGTGATCCTTACCGAGACGCTGTTTACGTGCCATGTAAGGAGGATCTAGTAGGGGCAGGTAAACAAAATAACACCCACGTTGCCTTTAATGAGAAAATACATCGGAAATGGAATCCCAGCATGCCTTCGTTAGCTTCAATCTCCAGTTCTCCCGAAAAGGTAACTCGCAGCACCCCCCCCCCCCAAGAACTTCTCAGCTTGCCCCCCCCCCCTCCCCGGGAAAATGGAAAGTCTACGCCGCTGCGCACAGCCCCAGAAATCTTCGTACGGCTTTCTTGTCTGATGGCTTCGGAAATTCGGTGACAGCGGATGTCTTTGCAGGGTCGGGACTTACACCTTGAGCACTCACGACATGGCCCAGGAATTTGAGCTCGCCGTAAGCGAACCGACATTTTGACGGCTTCAACGTCAGTCCGGCATTCTGGATAGCCTGTAGCACGGCCCGCAAACGTCTCAGGTGCTCGTCGAAGTCGCTGGCGAATACCACGACGTCGTCGAGATAGACGAGACAACTTTGCCATTTCAAGCCGGAAAGAACGGTGTCCATTACGCGCTGGAACGTCGCCGGTGCTGTGCATAGTCCGAACGGCATCACTTTAAATTCGTAAAGCCCGTCCGGCGTGACGAAGGCAGTCTTTTCACGATCTCGTTCGTCGACCTCAATCTGCCAGTACCCACTCTTCAGGTCCATCGACGAAAAGTATCGGGCGTGGCGCAGCCGGTCCAGGGTGTCATCGATGCGTGGCAGCGGGTAGACGTGAACATGATTGTAAACCTAAGACTGGGGCATAAAAGAGAACACAACAGAAGGTAGAAAAAGAGGAGACAACGTCTCAAACTCAGCTGCAAAGTTTATTTCGTACACGCCTTATATACTACACCTCCAACGCCGTCTCTACAAAAAAAACAAAATTGACGTTGGTAGTCGGTGGTAGTTCACGCAGAACCGAAGAGTCCCGTCTTTCTTTTTCACCAGGACTACCGGTGAAGCCCACGGACTGCTTGAGGGCTGGACAATGTCGTCATCGAGCATTTCTTTGACCTGCTTCTGGTTGACTTCTCTCTCTTTCACAGAGACACGGTACGGCGACCGATGAACAGGAAGCGCGTTGTCTTCAGTGACAATTCGGTGTTTCGCAAGGGTCGTTTGGCGCACCTTTGACGACGTGGAGAAGCACTCATTGAACTCGGCGAGAAGGTCATTGAGTTGTCGTCGTTGTGGGGCAGGCAGGGTTGGGTCGATGTCAAACTGCGAAGGCGGCGTTGTCTTGGGTGGCCACGAAGAGAGGTCTTCTGATATTCCGGAAATTGCGGCTGAGTCCGGGAGTTCCTCGGCGTGACCCACGGCGGTGCCTTTCGTAAGGTGCTGTGCCTCCTGTCGGAAGTTTGTTACGAGTGCGACAGTGTGTCCGTCTTGGAGCTCCGCGACGCCTCTTGCGATGCCGATCCCACTTCCTAGAAGCAACCTGAGGCTTCCTTCGAGCAAAACGTCACCGCAGAAAGTCTCATCGACCCCGACGGGTACGAAAACACTTGACCGCGGCGGTAGGTTGACGTGGTTCGCGAGGACTCGTACCGCGGATGACGTCGCTTTGAGTTCCTCTTGTGGTGGAGCAGGTTTTCGTAGCGTCAGCTGGTTTGCTCCGAGGTCGATGACGGCGTCATACTCGATGAGAAAGTCCATTCCGAGGATAACTTCCCTCGAACAGTCTTTCAGAACGACGAACTTGACAGGGCACGTCTCACCGCGGATCTCGACGCGAGCAGTGCATCTCCCGACCGGTGTGATGAGGTGCCCTCCGGCGGTTCGTATTCGAGGTCCATCCCACGGCGTCGTGACTTTTCGAAGGCGGCGGGAGAGCCTCCCACTCAAAACTGAGTAGTCTGCTCCGGTGCCCCCGAGTGCTGATGCGTCGTGGCCGTCGATGACGACGTTTAGGTTATTGGACACCGTTGCAGGTGCGTCATTTCGGTCTCTGGTAGCACTCGAGTGGGGGCCCTCCGACGTTCGTGCAGGATCTTGGCGTCGGTCGTCTTCGGCAACTCCACCTCCAGGGGTTGCCGCGCCTAGTTTCCCCGGCGAGGAGTGAGGGGTGACAGGCTTTCACGTCGGGGTCGGTGCATCGGCGAAGTTGGACGTCGTGGCGACGGTGACCGGAACTCTCGGCGGGACGCAGGCTCAAGGGACTGAGGTCGTCGCAGGTACTCGTCGATCTCCCGAGGTCGTTCACCATAACGGGGGCGCGGGTCGTTCGGGTGGAACCCGCGCAGCCCGAGTCGTCGGTATGGGCATCGGCGGTAGGTGTGGTCTGCTTCCATGCAGTGGAAGCACAGTGGGCGTCGGTCGGGCGTTCGCCACACGTCGGTCTTCCGGGGTACGCGGGGCTCCGTGCAGGCGTACTGGACTTGGTCGTCGTGGCGTCGGTCGTGCTGCGGCGCAGGAGACCGACGTCGGGGCGGCGCGACGTAGGCGCGAGTAGGAGGCGGTGGCCGTCGGGCCACTGCGGTGTAAGTTAGCGTGGGTTCTTCGGGTACTGCCACGCTAATGGGAGCCTCTGGTTGGATGGCTCTCTGCACTTCCTCCCGCACGACCTCGGTGATGGAGACCGAGGCGGGGCGATCAGTGTCGCGTAGAATTTTCCGGAGCTCTTCCCGGACGATGTCCCGGACAATGTCACGAAGGTCGTCAGCGCGGATGCGGCCCTCGTCGAATTGGGAAGATGCCAGCGTCGAAGCAACATGCTTGTCGGCGAGTCGGTTGTAGTGGCTGGCTCGGGCTTGCAGGGCACGCTCGATGTTCGTTGCCTCGGCGACAAAATCTTCGACAGTTGTCGGAGGGCTGCGGACAAGGCCACCAAAGATGTTGTCTCTCACGCCCCGCATGAGGATTCGGAGCTTCTTCTCTTCTGTAGCCCGAGGGTCTGCGCGGGCGCTCAGGCGCAGAACGTCCTCTACGAAGCCGGTGACACTCTCGTTGGGGCCCTGGGCTCTGGTTCGCAGTAGGTCCTCGGCTCTCTCTCGGCGGTGGTGGTTGATGAATGTAGCCTTGAGTTCGGTCTTGAAAATGTCCCACGACGTCAAAGAGGACTCATGATTCTCGTACCAGTGCTTGGCGGTCTCCTCAAGCGAAAAATAGACGTTGTGCAGGCGCTGCTCGTCGGTCCAGCAATTGTAGCGGGCAACGCGTTCATACTGGTCAATCCAGTCCTTGACGTCTTCGTATTGCTCGCCGTGGAATGGAGCAGCCGTCCGCGGTACGACGGGCAGGTAAACGACGCCAGGAGCTGCCGGGGTCTCTGACTGGTTGGCCATCGTCGTCCTCCTTGTTTGCTTGGTCTTGGATGGCAAGGGTCCTAATTCTGGGGGTAGGCCAAGGTTCCGGCGACTTCATCGGATCTCGGTTTGGTCTTCGTTAGGTTCTTGGGGGCTTGGGTTCGGACTTGCTCTGCGGGAACTCGGAGGGAGCGCTGTACGGACATGCGGTACCCCGCACCTCCAACAAAATGTCACGAATGACAAGTGATGAGGCGGCGAATGACTGAGTAAACTGAACGTTTGATGGGGCGAAACTTGTGCCCTAAAATAAAAAGAAAAGAAAGATAACAACAGAGCGCCGCGGGCGTCGAGGGCGGCTAAGCAGCAGGATCGAACGCTGAGGCGAAACTGACTCCGGCTGGCCACGCGGAGCCCCTTTTGTACACGCGTGGGCTTCTGGAACAGTCGGCGTGGAAGGTTCGGCGTGTAGAACATTCTAAACTCGAATCAGCAACACGGTTCTCGAATTTACCAGAACATTACATTAGAGTCAACAAAAATGCGTACCCGCGGCCAGGAATCGAACTCTAGCTTTCTGTGTGGTAGGCACGCGTGGTAACCGTTAGGCCACGAGCGCGCTGCCTACTTAGTCGGCTGCGCTCGCGGCATTCTATCTTGTTCCTCCCCTGTTCAGTTTAGGTTTCGGTTTAAAGCAGGTGCGTTTTTTTACTTAAAAAATACGGTACGCTGTAGCAAAATATAGTTCGGGTAGTCTTCTCTCAACACATTAAATCACCTCGCAAAAGAAAACCTTTTTGGGGGTGTCAGTGTCTTTTTAAGTCTAGACGCAGCTGACTCTGCAATCTGATAGGACCAATCTAACGAGGTGGAGGGTCTTAGGGCGTCTAGTTAACTCACAGCAATCGAAGTACACAGGAAAGCTCGAGTGCCCGCCACCTCTATAAATATTTGACAAATGAAAGTAGTTAATTGCGTGGAGGTTCTGGATTTTACTAGCCCTGCTTTTTTTAGGTGCGTTGTGCATTATATATTGACGATTACCACAAATATTTGAATGTAGCAGACGTAATACAGCAATTGTTGATTAAAAACGTCGTCCGACGGCACCTCATGGTGTCTGCTCCATGAGGCAGAAAGGGGCGTTTCACTATATTGTTTAGGTTTTGAGAGAAATATCGGCCACCCATAACTGTACTTTCTCAATTATTAGGATGCCGAGAGACCGCAGATTGAGTAATCAACCTAAATAGGCGATCTCAAACTCTGTTTGAGTGCACTTTAAGGTTTGGTCATCTAGATATCAGCAAACAGTGCTCAAATCGACGTTCAATCAATCAATCAATCAAATCTTTATTCAACATCGCACAGATGTTGGGGGCGCAGACAAAAAGCCTATAAAAGGCTTGACTAAGGGTCTGCGCCCCCTACAAAAACTTAGCATTGCAACAGGGGCACGTCATAACAAAAATACATAATCCCATTGGAGGTGCGTCTCAAATTCACGAACAAAACACTGTAAGAGCGGTATAGCAACAGAGAAAGAAAAAAGAACATGTTGTGACTTGCAAATGCTAATCAACACTTAGATTATTTAATAAAGAGGGTAAGTTAAAACGAAGCATCTGACGACCGTAATTTGTACGTGTTTGTGGAATAATCCAGTGACAAGTTGAACGTATATCGTGTGTGTGTACCTTACGTTGTAGATGTGATAAATTTAAAATTGCCATGTTATGTTGCCTAATGCTCATATTGTACCGTTTTAGTAAAATATTGTTATATAATTGAGGTATTGGGAGTATTTTGAGTGTTTCAAAAACAGACTTTGTATGGGCATCATATGGTATGTTTGCTATGATTCTAATGGCTCGTTTTTGGATTACATGCAACTTGTTTATGTTGGAGAAAGTCGTTGTCCCCCAAACCAAAAAACAATAAGAAATTACAGAGAAAAATAATGAGTTGTACAAAAGTTTCTTAATACATTGAGGCATAAAATAACGTAATTTAGATAGTACACCTACAATTTTGGAGATTTTTTCGGCAGTCATATCAATATGCTGATTCCATGTGAGATGCTCTTCAAATAACACTCCTAGGTTTTTCACCACTGAAACAATTTGAATGGATTCTGAGCCAAGCTTAAGGTCAAGAATGGGAACATAAGGATATTTATTTCGGGGTCTGAAGAGTACTGCATGAGATTTGCTTGTGTTTATGGTTAACGAATTTGAAATGGTCCAGTTATGAAGCAAGCGCAAACAATGGGAAGCTTGTTCTTCGAGGTCCGACACTTGTGCGGCACTAAAGAATAAACTGGTGTCGTCGGCGTAAATAACGAATGTTGGGTTGGAATCAATTAAAACAATGTCGTTGATGTAAAGATTGAAGAGTAAAGGTCCTAATATGCTACCTTGAGGAACACCGGCAGAAATGGATTTGAGGTCTGATAATTCGTTATTTATTACAACTTGCTGACAGCGAGAATCTAGATATGATTTGATTATTTGTAAAAATGTACCACGAAAACCGTAGGAATCAAGTTTTAAAAGCAGTGTTTTATGATTTATGGAGTCAAACGCTTTTGAAAAATCTATAAACACACCAAGTGTAATTTCTCTGTTTTCAAAAGATCCCAAAATTAGCTCTTTTTGAGTGAGAAGGGCAGTCTCTGTTGAACGAAGCTTTCGAAAACCGTGTTGGCAGGGTGTCAATAGGCTATATTTATCACAAAAACCGCAAATTCGCTTGTAAATTATCTTCTCTAGGCATTTTGAAAAAATTGGAAGAATTGATATTGGGCGATAGTTAGATATATCATTTTTGTCTCCTCCTTTATGAATTACAGTTACTTTAGCCATTTGCATGCTCTTTGGAAATACTCCTTGCGCGAGGCAGCTGTTAAATATATGCTCCAAGACAGGACTGACTAGATCTATTACATGTTTTATGGGGTAAATTTGTAGATCATGCGGATCACGTGATTTACTGTTGCGGAGAGTCAAAAAGGAACTTATAATTTCATTTGTGTCTGTTGGGAACAAATAAGCACTGTGGGAATTACGCGGGCCCAAGTACGTCATACAATTTGGATCATGGTCGCTCTTAATTAGGGACACATAATAGTCATTAAAGCAGTCGGCTAATTTTTTTCCGGATAGTTTTTCATTATTTGATATGATTTCAATAGTATGATTTGTGGCTTTTCTGCCATTCAAAAACTGGTTTATTTGTTTCCAGACGAGATCGCTTCTTTTCAATATGTCTGTGTTAAATAATCTGTGCATGTAATCTTTTTTGGCCTGACGGAGATAAGACGTGACTTTATTTCTGTAAGTTTTAAATTTTGCAAGATCATCTAAGCGTCTACTGCGAAGAAAGCGATTGTAAAGGAAGTTTTTTCTTTGAATCATGTTTAAACATTCTTTAGTAATCCATGGCTTGCGCGCTTTTCTTGGCATTTTGTATGTTTTATATGGGAAACACTGAAGATATAATGATGTAAATGTAGTAATAAAAGCATTATACGCGTTCTCTGGATCGGTTTTCTGATAAACATGATCCCAGTTCACATCTTCGAGACTGGTTCTAAAAAGTTGAAGCGTACTATCGTTTATGCTTTGGTATGTTTCATAGCAAGGTTTGTGTCGTGATAAATCGGTGTGACAGTCGGCAAAAAGAAAAATTGGCAAATGATCGCTTATTTGAGTAGATATTACTCCTGGCAGAAGGGATGAGATATGCATGTTTGTAATGAATGCATCAATTGACGTTGATGTCCTCTGTATGCGTGTTGCTTCTTTTATGACGTTTGCAAAACCATTGCATTCTAGTATTCTATTTATTTCACGCTCTACTAGAGACGGGGATAAAAAGTCGATGTTTAGATCGCCTCCAAGGATTAAATTAAGCTTGTTTTCGTTAATCCAAAATAAATATTTATCAAGAAAAGATAAAAAGTTAGAGACGTTTCCGTTCGGAGGGCGATAGACAACAGAGAACACATTTTGACCACAATTCAAGGATAATATTTCGCAATCACTATCAACTCTTGAAAAAGCGGGGAGAGCAGAACATTCAAAAGACTTTTTGATAGCTATCATAACCCCTCCTCCTCTTTTATCTTTGCGATTTAGAAGGAAAGTGTTATGCTGCGGCAGTTCAATTACTTTGCTATCATCTTGGTACCACGTTTCAGTTATCATAATGATGTCGAAAGTGAAATCTAGCATGCTAAGGAAGGCTGCTATGTCATCTTCTTTATTTCGCAGGGATTGAGTGTTTAGGTGGAAAAAGGAAGTGTGCTTCTTGTTTCTGGCAAACAAAGCGCTCACGTCAGCGGGCGTCAAAAGGGGAGATTGCATGACAATTTTGCAATGAGGTTAAACCTGGTACAGTTCGGGTCTCAGATTATTTTATCTAAGTCACCCACGCAAGCCACCCGAACCACCTGCGAAGCCTCGTCCTTCCTAGCAAAGATGCGGCCGTTCTTTGTCCACACAAATTTCCATAGCTTTTCCTTTCTTCTTGCCACTGCCATTCCCAGCAGTTTTCTGAGAGTAGGGCACAAGTTTTCGTTTATGTAGATGGGGACATTTTCTTTGTGCCCCAGATCTCTGGTGGTGACCTTTGTCTTTCTGACTTTCGCAAGCACAGCATCACGTTTTGTGCGATTGTGAAATTGGACAACCACTGTCGGGCATGTCAAGTTCCTTGTCGGAACACGGTGGCAGACGTCAACATCTTCTTGAGTGATAGGCTCATTAATTATCTCACCTATTTTTTGTAGCATGTCAGGAAGATGCTCGTTCTGCACTACTGGAAGTCCCTTAATGTCAATGTTTTTGTTCCGGGAGTACTGCTCAAGATCAGTTAAACGCTGCTCCATGTCAGACAGTAGTTTTTTCAGCGAATCACACTGGGAGGACAGTGCAGCATTCTCAGCTTTCAGCGTCTTGTTTTCCTCTTTCAACGCGGTGCACTCGGTAGTCATGTCATCGTACTGCTTGCTGCAGAAGTTAATGCTTGACTGTAATTCTCGGTTTTCTTTCCGGAAATCCCGCTCTAGTGAGCTGCACATGGCTGCAATGTCCTTCCGAAATTCTTTCCTTAACTCATCGCGCATCTTTTCAACCTCAGTAGGCATGACCAAGACACAATTGGCACAATTGGCAGCGACAGCAGCAAAACACTGAGGAATATTTTTAACAAAACAAAAGTGGTCAGACCTGTATGATGGCAAGAAACAGTGCTCAGTCGAACTGCTCCCGTTGCCGCTGACGCTGCCAAGTGACGAGATGTTGGTCGTCGGCCCTTAAGTAGGCGTTTTTCCCTGGCGGTGGTATCGCCTCCTGTCACACGGGGGCGGGGCGGTGCGGTTGATAGTGGCAGGAACCCAGTCACCGCTGCCGATGACAACGATGATGCGTAGATCCCAGGACAGCAGGGGGCGAGGGGCGATTTCTGTATGATGGCAAGAAACAGTGCTCAGTCGAACTGCTCCCGTTGCCGCTGACGCTGCC